>JAEIIF010027011.1:0-10506 GCA_018874455.1 Drosophila trapezifrons
TTCATTAATTAGAGATTTCATTAGAGGCTTGGCAGCAACCATTGGATTTTACGTAAGTGCAAGCAAGACGACTATACGAAGTTTCAATGAGATATTAATATATTAATGTACATAAATTGAAAGTGCGTATAGTCTTGCTCGCACCTACGTAAAATCCTATGTCAAGCCTCTAATGAAAAGTCTAATTAATGAAGTTTTTATTACAGTATCATAACACCATTACTGAAACAGCTCTGTAATCTTTGAGATATTTTTTAAGAGGTTCGACATCTTATTGAATATTTCTCCATAAATCTTTCAGCCTCACCTCATCTCAAATATTTTTTATATTGGATATTTTCCCCAGGGAACATTTATGATGTTCCATAATACAATTCGCATTTATAACTTGTAATATTCCGATCAAAATCTTTCAGCTGCACCATCACAGCCCCGCACCGCCGCTGTTATTCCCCAATCAATTTTCACTATTCCTGCCAAGATGTTGAAGTGCAAAACCCATCGACTTTGACTCGCGGCCAATCTTGGAGTCTCGTCAAAACGGCATTCTGACGTGAATATACAAAAACTCCTTTTCTTTTCTTCTGCTCCGCCAGGCTCTGAGTCTCCAAATTGGATTCTGAGCCGGGGTTCTGGCTCTGCTGGGCATGATGCATCCTTATTGCCAACTTTTTCGAAGGCATAACGAAGCCAGCCAAGTTTCGGGGGCGGGTGTTGGCTCCTTCTTCCCAAGCAACAAAAAATGAAAATTCTGAAATGCAATTTGCTGTTATTTTGCCCGCTCGCTGATTTGTTGCTGGCTTCTGTTTTTTTCTGCAATGTCGCCTCTTTTGTTTTAACAAATTCAATTGTATTATGCAACAGCTGCCGCCGCGTATCTAAAACTTAAATTTATACAAATATGCACAGTACATGAAGCCGATCAGAGAGCTGAGCGCTGAGCTGAGCTCCTCGATTCCCTCAGCCGCCAGCATTTATTGCGGGCATCAATAAAGTTATGTAAACACAGGCACTCACACACGACCGACCGATCCGCTTTACATATGCAGCATTTTAGGTTTTTTCTTCATTTCGCCGACCCCGAGCGACCAGATAGGCAGTCAGGTTGGCAGTCAGGCAGTCAGTCAGTCTGGCAGTCAGTCAGTTAGCCAGTCAGTCCTTCTGCCCAACAGGGAAGCAGTCAGGCGGCGAGTGAAATTTACATGAAGTACATCATTGTTCAGCGTTGTCAAGCGCGCAAAATTTGTATGAATGAATGCAGCACAAGCAGTGGCAAAAATACACAAAAACAACCATTTTAAAATGGTTTTTATATGACTTTGAAACACTCTTTGGTCGAAAGGGTTGGATCTGTAGAGTATTTATTGGAAAGAAAAAGAAATTAATAGGAAATAAATAAGAAAACGGCAATGAAAATAAAGAAATATTTAATTTCCCTTAACAAAATTATTATTGGAATTAATAAAAGGGTTAGAACAAAGTTAAATGCACAGAATGCATTTAAAAAATATTAAAAATTTAGAAATTTTAAATTTAACAAAAATAATAATACTGAAATAGAAACATACTACTTTTTAAATGGTAAGTATATTTTTAAATGCTAAGCGTATCATTTTATCAAAAAAAAAAAAATTCACATTTACTTTTAACAAAATCCAACAGTCCCCATAAAGTATGCAATGCTTTTTACCAAGTTAGATCCGGGTATCCTATGATGTTTTTTAGAACTTTCTCGATTGCCGAACGACATTTGATAGTTGGAATTACCCGGCGGGCAAGTGCATTCATAAATCGTTACTTTTGCTACCTTTTTGGCCATATACATACGAGTACGTGGTGTGGCTGGCTATTGTTGCATGCCGAGAACAAAACGGGGCACACACAACAAAGGCGACTCTGGACAGGGCCAGATTGGGTCTTGGGTCTGGGGCTTGACTGGGTTTCACCGGAGAGCAGGCAGAGGCAGTCAGTCAGTCAGTCAGTCTCTCGCTCGGCCGGCATTTGCATATGTTTCCTGTGACTTTTGACGATTATATGATTTTTCTGCTCTTTACACGAAGCTGGGCTTCAGTTTTTATTTCGTTTTCGGCTGCCACTTGCGCAACTGCTCCTGAGCTGCTGCGGCAGCGCCGACTCTACTGCAAATGCAACTGCAACTGAGGCAACAGACGCGTTGCATAAAAATAAATCTCCGCACAGAATAGAAACGCTCGGACCTTAGCTCTGCCAATGGAGTGGCTGTGGCAATGGAAATGGAAATGGAAATGGTGTCTCTGCCCCGGCAGAGTGCAAAGCCCTGGAGATTTACGTGCAATTCAACAGTTTTATGACTCTACCATCTTTATACTGCACTCGTATATATAATTCCTCTCGTCTTTTTTGGTTTTTATTTCATGTATTTCAATCCCGGCTCTCGGCTCGTCGAGCATGCTTTCTGGCTTGTTACCACCAAGCTTCACAAGCTTTGCTTTTTGGTAAAATAATAACCAGAAAGGAGTACCGAGTATGTTTCGCAATTTGTGGTGATTTTTCGGGGAACCAAAATTCGAAATTAGCATTGGAATGTAATAAAACCGACATGATTGTGCTTAGATATATTAATAAGCCATCTAAAGACCTATCATCACTTACATCAGCTGTTATAATATTACAATAAAGCAAATAAATAAAAATACACACTTAGGAGTATTTTTAAATTTATTTCGAAGGCTTATCGCTTATAAATATACACATTAATTTGATAGAAAATCGTTTGTCAACAAATTATCATCTTAAAGCGAATACTTCCAGCTCTGTCCGGTCCATTGACCATACAAGTATTCAGGAAATTAATGGTAATTTTTCGTTCATTCAGCCAAGAGTCAATTCAATGGTTTTCAGTAAATAAGTAAGATGCCGAAGCCCCCGTCGTTTTGGGGGAAACCGAAATGAACTGTTCGAACTGCGCGATCTGCGACTGTTTAAGGCAAAGCCGGGGTGACAACCAATTAAATAACCATATTTTTCATTGCCCAAAGAGGCCATTAATATTTCTTAAACCCACTACGGCCACAGCCACGACTGCGTGGCAGCTTCAAGCACAAAGCCGATGAACTCGGGAGGTGGTGGCATAACTCACCAGTAAATGAAGCCATTTAGTTGCCTGTTCTCAGGTTGGTCAGCAATGGATCATGGGATCATCGGATTTTTTAGAGCATTGTCATGCAAATGCGCCCCGGCTGCTGTGCGCTGATGATATATGCCCGAAATCGGAAAAATACGCTCTTTGGAGACAAAACCCCAAAACTTAATTATAAGCCCTGAGCCGAAAACCGAAAACCAGTTACAAAACGTTTTCGGGGCCGCCTTGGACCCGGTCCTTATTTGCATAAGAATCGACGGGACCAACTACAATGTATTAACTTGTTTTATGTTTGCCATTATTGGCGATTTAACAGACAACTCTCCCGGCTACCGTGCATGGGTGCCGAGATAATTATAGGAGGCCCTCGAGCTCCAGCTCCAGCTTCAGCTCCAGCAGTGGCTCTGCCACTGGCACTGGCCACAGCAGGTTCAAGATCAACTCCCGCTCCCGTCACCGTCATTAACACGCGGATAGATAGACACTCGGACACGGGGATACCATCTCCCATCTCCCATCAGCCATCACCCATAAAACTATGTACACAATTTTTAGTGGGCCCGGGTGCTGCTGGGCCGCTGTGCTAATGAATATTTATGGCACCTTAAACATAAATTATTTTGCATAATATCGAGAAATGCAAAAGCCAGAGAAATTTATAGTTAATTTGATTGATTTTATGTGCAGCAAGGGAGCAGTAGTCCCACTGCTATTTCTACCTCAACACAATAAGCCTTTTCGTGAACAATTTGTTGGCTTCAAGCTGATTAATGAACCGCGGATGCTAGGAGGTACCTCGAGTGTGTGTCTTCGGGCCTGGACGTGTGATTTCTAGCGAGTCTTCGTCTGTCAAAGATGCGCAATCATTAGGCAGCTGCGATCCTTTCAGCATGACACCGCAGGATCAAAAGGGCTAACATGGGCGAAGCGCTGCTATTCACACCGTCCGAACAAAAAGCCGCTTAACGATTACAAAACAAATTCGATATTGATTATGGGTCGGCATAAACAAAACGAAATGCCCGAAACACAATCAAAACGCCTCGAAGTCGAGAGTGAGGATGAGCGCACTCTGGGAGAAAGATCATTAGATTGATTGATGTCCAAGGATGTGGGCTATGTGGGAACCGAGAGTGTTGAGCAGTTTGGCTGGAAAATTAAAAAAAAAAAGCCATGAGATCAAGAACTTGTACGTAGCATTAGTCTACAAAATATATAATTTTCTGGAAAAGTCTAAGGTTTAAAATTCTGTGGCTAAGGGAATTTTTATACCACAAACTTAGTCGTTGAAAATACCAGCAAATATCTGTTTATTTCGTATATTTTACAATCATTATGGAGACAAAGATATAAACATTTATTTAGAAAATAAACTAAGTTTAGTAAAGTACAAAATCTGAAATGTAGGAGGGAAAGCCACCTTTAAATCATAAACACATTTCAAAGACGAAACCATTTAAAATTGATTTACCACCAAATGTGAAATTCTGGCATCCTCTGCTCGGCATTTTCCTCTGCCCCTCTCCGATAAATACGATTTTCATTCGACAGGGAAAATGAGAAAATTCCTACACAGCTCCTTTCCCTCCTTTCTCGAGGGCCATGTAAATCGAAGACTTTGCATTGGCTGCCAGGCGCCCTGCAGCTTTCTAACTAATTAACACTTAATTCTACATCATCCTTTCGACTGATGAGGAGGTGGAGGGTTGCAGGCAGATGGCTGCCTGGATTTTCAAATGCAATGCACTTCATGTTATAAATTTTGTGGCAATGTCTTCGAATTTCGAATCGTTGTTAATCGCATGTTTGCCGAGCGTGTAATGCGCTCCATGCAGCGCTGCAGCGGCGGCAATTACTTTCGGCCATGGCCAATACAAAGCCCAGACAACTGGCTGCTGGCAACTACCAACTGGCAAACTGGCAAACTGGCGTGTGTGCGGTTCTACACGTGTATGCATAATGAAACAAGCGGCAAAATCTTTGGCCTAATGATTCACAAAATTGTCGAAAATTTACGGCAAACCGAATGGCGATCTGGCCAAACTGCATGTGTGAGGGCCGCATTAATTATCCGGCCAAGTTAATGCATCGACCGCATATGGACCGACCCCCCTCCTAATGGCACACAAGCTCCTGCTAATAACTAATTGTTATTTTCTTCACAAATTGGATTTTCATAGGGATTATGGCAATACATTTTGCACGTCCGAACAAGGATTTATTCTCTCAGATATTGATATCAGGGCTGGCAAATATACATATATTATGCTGGCTGACGGCAATGCTAATATTTGGCCTGGCTTACATACTTTGGTCGGCCAACAGGCTAAGAGGCAAGTATATTAAATTAATAATAATGACGCACCCGGTTATGAGATCTCCTCCAGCAATTTCCAAACTTTCCAGACAGACCTCGACGGAGACGCGTTGTCCATGTGCGGAATGTTTCTCCGAGAGCCTCGGGGACCACAGTAACTTGTACTTGCAGGAAATGCATTTTCCAAGCCAAGCACAGCGACTCCCAAATCGTCATCAGCCATATCAACTAGTTAGGGAAATAGCAACCGAAGAAGGGGCAGTGGAACTTCCTGGCATCGAACGGTTCCTAGTGGAAAATATTAAAATTAGTGTAATATTAACGTGGGAAAAATTATATTTTTAAGGCACGTTTTGATAAAGTAAAAAAAGGAGGAAGGGGCCTCTAGTCAGCTTCGGCTAGCTTCGTGAAATTTTCGGGGTTCCTATAGGAAATTAATTATAATAGCGATACATTTTTAAAAGAATAATTATATTTTTAAGGTTCGTTTTCATAAAGTAAATAAATTCTTTGTAAAAAGAATAGCTGCTTACGCAAGGCCCCCGAGGGCCTCTAGTCAGCTTCGGCAAACTTCGTGCGCTAGCTCGGGGCTCCCGGGTCCTCTGTGTGAGCAGCTCTGCGGCGAGGTCTACCTAATTAATTTGTTTGTGGCTGACGGAGGATGGTTGCTCTTGCCGAAGCTCTACTGTCCGTGGCAGACGTGCCGAGGCGCCTCCTACAGAACGGTGGGCGGTGGGGCGTGTAGTGGCGCCCGACTCGCTAGCGAGCAGTCGTGTGTGTGTGTGTATGCAGCCGCCTCACGCACAGCCGTCCGTGGGCGGTGGGGTGTCCAAGGGCGCCAGGGGGCGGGATTGGACGCCAATTAGCGTTCAACATTTTATGACAATTCGAGCGTGGCATGAAGAACACTGCAGCGAGTGTGCCTTGCTTAGGGGTGCAAGCAGGGGAAAATTGCAGAAGGAGCGGTGGCAAGTCTCCTCCTGCAACGCGGAGACGGAGACTGCAGCCTGCAGGTGCCGCGGGGCGGTGGCACGAACAGGCGGCGGCAAAGTAATCGCGTTGCAGCTCTTAATTATAATTATGGCAGCGAGCTGCTGGCAACTCCAGCACAGAGAGCACATCCGCCATATGTACATATATACCAGAGGTATATACTCACATGCAGATATTGAATGTCCTCCGGGGACAAGGCGACAACTGGGACTCTTTGACATTGGCGCGACATTGACACAAAATGTCGGTTAATAAATCTCCCCGTGGCTGAAAGCGAAAAGCGAATTCGCTAACGTTTTCAGTGTCAAGTGGCAATGACACTTGAGCTTTTGATGGAAAATTCTGTGGGAGGAAAAGAAGGGAGATTCCGCATGAATAGTTACATTTCTTTGTAAAGTTTTTGCTTTCTTAAGTTAAGGTTTCAACCTTGTAACCAATAGATAAACATTATTAAATGGAAAAATAAAAGGAAATACTTAGGTTTTTGGTGTAATATATATTATCAATAGTTTATTTAATGCAACCTATTAGAAATTTGCAAGTATTTCTAGGAGCTATTTTTATTTAAAACTATTTTTTAGTAAAACTTTTAAAATAAGGATGTACGCTTCTAGACTGAAACCCGAAATACATTAAAGAAGCTTAAAAAAAGACTTATTTATAAAAATAAATTAAAGAAATATAATACAAAAACTGACCTGATAAGAAAACGGACGAAAGTCGGCAAATATTTAAGGTCTGGATCTCTAAACATGATGCTAACAAATTCTTGGTTAGTTATTCAAATATTATATAATAATAATTAAGTATATAAGCCGCAAGCTTTTATCAAGATAACTTTCGTTCCCCAACCCCCAAATTTGTGGAGGCTTCAACCACAATCACAGTTCCTGCGCAAATTGCAGTCACACTTAATTAGGCAGCCAAACCCTTGCTTTCTTCTCACATTTCTTAATTAAAAATAGCTTTGACGTCACGCGTAGTCCGAAAAAAAATGAAAAAACCATGAAAGCAAATAAAAGAGGGCCGAAATTAAATATGAATATGCAGAGCCGCTGCCTTTGTGACCGCTGCACTTTTGATATATGGCCACACCTTTAATCACTCCGCCACCGCAAAATCCAGCAGCTTCGGCGGCGGATCGCTCTCTGCGATGCTGAGTTTCTGAATTTCTGACTTTGATGTGGCCGAAATTGAAACGAACTCATTTCGCGTGTGAGCCGGCGAACTTAAGCCTTAAGCAGTTGATTTGTGCCGAGATATTCGACGAATTCGCGGTCGAAAATGATAATTTATTTAGAACAGTCCGCCTGCGAGCATGGAAGTGTTGCCAAAAAGAGCTTTTGCTTCTGGCCTCACAACAAATGGAACAAATTCATATGAATTTTGGGTTTAACTCCGTGAGTAAGTTGCCAGTTTTCGGGGCTTTGGCATTCCCTTTCCGGAGCGGAGTCCGCGGTTCGAGGCAATTAAAACAAATCGCCGGGGTTGAGCGTGGAACTAAATCATTGAGAAGTGAGTGGCACCGACCGTTTGACGTGGGGCATTCCCCGGGCTTTGACGTTGGCCAAAACATCGCTTTTCGGCCATTCTAAGCCTTTGAGCATGGCGAAGGGGATCAGCAGAACGAGAGATCGAAGCAGATGAAGATTATAATTAAATGAATGTGCATTTGATGCAAACTGGAAAAATACACGGAATTTTATGTAAATTAAATTATAGTAATAACGAAGCTCTAATAGAGTATTTAGATATAAGGAGGATAATTCTATCTTAATAATTAGGTATTGAATTTTTCTTTCAACTCCATTTCTTTCTGTGCATCTTGTTTAACACGCTTGCGTTAATCTTAATGAGTTTATTCGTTTATTCGCACAAAGATGCCTGAATGGCTCATTAAGTAAGACGAAACAATGGCCAAAACTTGAGCAATTAAATCGATTATAACTACTTGAAAAATCTATCCGGCATGTTGACCATTTAATTGTCCTTATTTCACCTTTGGCTGGTGTCAATTATTGCAGTACTCTTCGAGGCGCGATTAATGCATTTGACTTGACCATTTAAGCAGTAATTAAATATTGCTTAAAGCCTCCGATTGACACTTTGACTGGCCACACACACACACAAAGGCCAAGTCAAAGCCAAATGAATCACGTAAATTGACTGACACTTAAGCCAAATTGGAATAAAACGAGGAAGGCAACGGCAACACAACACCACAGCATTGGCAACGACAACAAAAGCCCCGAACAACATGACAAAGTTTGATGGAGTGCACTTAAAGTTATGCGAAAACGATTTTCAGGCTTACCATAACCATTATCTTGGGCCTGGCCCAGACCGGCCGGGTCCGACCTGGCCGAGTGTGTAAAATGCTGCATATGGTGTGTGGATTCACGAATGGCTTGTTTGCACAGCTGTTGGTGTTATTTTTATCAAAGTCTCTGTTGATTTAAAGCGTCCTGCGGCGGGCCAGGAGCCAACCGCATAAACGCTGCACAAGCTCACCTTGTGAAAAAGGTTTATAATGCATAAAATATATAATTTGCAAAATTAATTAATTTTTACAACACATTAATTTCACCCGGGCCAACACACACACACGCAACCGACGACGGCACTCAGTCAGCCGTGCCACATGCACCGTTGCCCCACTGCCATCAGTCCGTATTCCATATACACCATACATACCCTACACTCCATGTGATATATATATATATCCTGATCCCCGATTCCTGGCCACCGACCAGAGTTGCGGTCGTCTGGCCATTGAGGCAGGAGTAACTGAAAAAGCGCTTCCAGCGCTCATTATGCTGCGCCACTTGTATAATTTTTATTTAATTTATTTAAAGGTAGCTGGAAAGAATCGTACAATATGACCGCAAATGGACCAGGGCTGCGTACGAACCACCGAAACCGGAGACTGACATCGATATGCATTATTCCCATTGTATTAAAGCGAATTAATTGTTCAAGAGAGCGATCTAAATGATTATTACAAAAGTTTCAACTCTTTCCAGCCTTATTTTCGTCCTGTCTAGTGTGAGTTCCTGCATACATTTTCGAGCATCCCTGGAAACCGCACCTCGCTCCCCTCTGAGTGTGCGTCCCGCCTTTGTGTGAGGTGTGCAACACACAAGTTCATGTAGCACTCGGGTGTATGTAGATTCTGCGGAGGAAGCATAACTTTTTGAGGCTCCGATCATTAAGCCGGGACAGGACCCCCGACCGGATCGCCTCCTCCTCCTCCTCCTTCGGCCAGCTGGTCATGTAGGAAATTATGTCTTTTGACACGCAGGTCCCCGGGTCCTAAAGAATGGGAATTCTTCCATTCCAGGGGTGGTCCCTCCTCCGGCCGAGAGGCACACTTTATAGAGTTGTGGGCATCCGTCATACATGAGCTCTTGTGCTCGTATAGAGCTGTTGTGCGAAACTAAAATGTGCTGCATTCGCATGTTTAATTAATGAAATGTTTGACAATGCTTGTTCCCCAGATCGGGTTTCCCTCACCTCGTCTTCCCGGCCCGTCTCCAGACCCTTCTTCTGCTTGGCGTCTGCGGTGTAAGCGCTTTGATGGAATGCTTGCGCAAAATGCCAGCCCAGGCACGCACATGGCTATAGGTGTAATGGGTCTCCTGCATTATTGAAATCGACACAATTTTACTTTTAAGCAGCATGTGCAGGCTGAGTGACAGAGCGGAGTCAACAGAAAGTCCCAGCAGCAACTGAGGCTACACAGGGCCAAAGTAGAGTCCATAAAGGCTAATTAATAATTTTTTTTTAATAAATAATTAATTTTAATATAATTTCTGAGTCACCAAAATGATTATGAAATATTACTTTGTACGATTTTGATATTAAATTTCTTGCTAAAAACATACAAAGCAGTGTAGTGGTTTTAAAAATGTTTCGGGATATAGCACACCTTCTTCATCAGCATCTGTTATAAGATAACATTTTCTCCATTCAGCATATATTAATCGGAAGTGTATAAAATCTATCTAGTTTATATTAATTTATAAAGAATAAAATAATAAAAGTAGGTCCTAGAGGTGCGAGACCTTTTCGGAGT
>JAEIIF010027032.1:0-14099 GCA_018874455.1 Drosophila trapezifrons
TCAAGCCTCTAATGAAAACTCCAATTAATGAAGTTTTTAATACAGTATCATAACACTATTTCTAATTCCATATGTAAGCCACTTTAGAGAGCTAAAAGCTCCATATTACGTTAAATACATCAGAACACATTATAATAATTAGACGATCTAGAGGACAAGGAACCCAGAAAAGTATTATCCAGTAAAACACCCCTAATTATCTTAACAACTTGAAAAGGTAAACCACCTTAGATATTATCCTCTATGATAATAGTGTCCTAAATGCTTATAATTGGCAAAACGGACCCAATTACAAGGAAAACTGAATCAATAACAAATTAATAAAGTCAACTACCTGACAAAGTTCGGATACTCCCACGGAAAAAGCGTAAAACTAAGTCTGCATATGTCCGGAACCCTTTGTTTTTCCCCCCTTTTCCCGAGAGGGAAACCACTTAAACTTCGATTTAAAAGAGCTCTGGCTTGTTATTTTCCCCCGACTGCCTTCCTGCCCCGATTTAACTCTCTCCCTCGCTGCTGCACGCTTTTGTCAATTGTCATCATACAATTTGCTATAACGGCGAAGAGTGAGGAGAGGAGACACAAACAACAACTGGGACAAAGAGTTGAACAACATAATTACCACATAATTATATAAGTACCACCCCAAAGTCCCCACCGTTGCCGCCCATAAAGATTGAGCCAACAAAAGGAAAACATCAAAACGAAAGTTTTTTATTTTTTATTTTCTTTTTTTTTTTTGTTGTGTCTCTGTGGAAATAATATTTCTTACACAGAAGCTCTCAATCGTTTTTGGCGAAGAAGGGTAAAACCTTAACCCTCCTTAACTCGCCCTAACTCGGGCAGGAAAAATCTCAACAATTACATGGCTTCGAGGGCGGATCCGGATCCGGCGACGAGACTCTAGACTCGGCTCGCCTGGGCTCGACTCTGAGCATTCCATGGGAGAATGCGAAATGCGTTGCCCGCACGCAAACTACAAATAACTCAAATAGTTGAACAAAGAACAGACAGAATGATGTTGGGGGGTGGAGCAAAGAATCTATGCCACTTACCCAATTAGGGGGGAAGCGACTCTATCTATATCTTTTACACAGCACAACACCAAGCCAAATCAAAGTGAAATGCCTTCACTCGGCTTTTGTTCACCCAAAGTCACCGAAAATAATCAACAGAACAGAATTAATTGCAACGGATTAAAACCTCACCGAATATAGGTGAAATTGTGATTGCAACTTCACACGAATTTCATATTTCAATTAAGCATCGGCAATATATTGATCCATTGTGATTGATGCACTCGTAATGACATGACATTTACCAGAGGGATCAAAGGTAACAAATTGGAATCATCCATTAGATTGAAACCAAAAAACAGGGTTTCATAAAGAGAGATAGCGAGAGCCAGAGCTCAAAGCATGTAAAGACAAAAGTTTAATTTAAATTCTATTCAATTATGAGCCTCAAGTTGAGCTGAGCTGAGCATATTACCAAGCAAGTATTATCTCGCAACAGTTGAGCTTGAATCCATGAATTATTCAGCTGATATCCGAACAATAGAAGCTTTGCTCTTGGCTGAAACTTAATTTGTAAATCAAAAATTCAGCAGAAAATCTGTTTCGCTATAAATACGAAAATTTCAAAGAAGATAATCTCCTGATGGCTCACTGAATGATCTTGGGCATCTTAAGCCATTAAAGTCTTAACCCCTGGGCGTGCAACCGGTGGCCAGATGGCCTCAAAAACAGAAAACAGAAAGATGCAAGCAAAATGATGATGACAATTCATTTTGAAGAGTTTCGGATACATTTTGCTGCTCCGGTGCTGCTTCCGCCGCTTGTTTATGTTCCTCACTGTCCACTCTTTCACTCTGTACTCTCCGCTGTCCACTGTCCACTCTCCAGTCTCCACTCTCCACTGCAGCAACCTGGCCAAAAAGCGGTTGGCAACAGGCTAAAACCCAACTGAGTCACACACCAAGACTCATTCGAAAGAGGGGAGATCAATATTCATGATTCATGCCATTGGCATGCATCTGGTTACCAATGAGTTTTGAGAGTTTGAGGCAGCCGAAAGGGGGGTTTTCCATTCGGATATACCAGATACTACATATATACAGGTACGACAGCCAGCCAGCTTTATGAGTTAAGCACAATTCTCTTCGGTTGACAAAGCCAAACTCGAACTGAACTCAACTCGGCGAAGCACAGCTCAGGCTCGACTTGTTTTGTTTGGCCGTCGTCCCGTTGGCAGAATTTTCTATCTCATTTCCCATTTAGCTCATTCCTCATTTCCTTCTCCTCCCCCTCCTCCTTGTCGCCATTTTACCCCCATTTTCGGAGCCAGGGAAAAACACCTTGCTGCCTGCCGGCCTGGCATGGCCTGGCATGGGTTATTAGCTAATCGCCGAGCCCGACATCCATCATCGATACCGAAATTGAACATGGCAGGCCACCAGCGGAACACAAATTGATAACCAATAAAAGAAAAAAGCATGCCAGCAAGCAAAACGCCAAAGAAATGAAACTTTCAATGCCCTATAATAATAATACTACTAAGAGCAATAGTAATAGTAATAATAATAATAGTAATGTCTTTGTTTAACATAAAAACAATACGGTTTTTTTCTGCTCGTTTGCCACGAATATGAGAGATATTTGTTGGAGATTTCCTAATGTTTTCTCGGCTTGTTTGCCTGCCCTAGAAAAATGTGTATGAAATTGTTTTTTTTAGAGCCATACAAAAATTGATTTAAATATTGCTTAACTTATTTAACTATTGGTATAACTTAAACTATTTATTAAGTATCTAAAAGTGTCGAAAAAAATACCACAAAATACGGGAGGGAGATAAAAACTGCTGGGTAAGGGCTTTAATCAGACACCAAAACCGTTCTAGTACATGGGTTTTAGATTAAAGAACACTCTATTATATAATTTAATATTGTTTAAAACTAGATTACATTTTGAAAAGCTGCTCAACCTGATTCCAAAGCCATAAGAACCCTTGCCGGAAAAAAAGACCCCAAAAAGAGCAACGCTAACCAAGAGATAAACATGGAATGATTGTGTGTTTTTGTTGGTAACAATAAAAGTAAAATAAATGTTGAAACATTTAAGCCAACACATGAGGCTCATTAGAGTGGGTGCGACGACGTGGGGGGGGTTATAGCTTTGCTGCAATGTCAGTGCAAACAAAAGCCAGGTACATAACCCCCTCACCTTACACCTCCTCCCTTCTCCTCTTCACCATAAATTCTATTCTTTGTTTCCTTTTTTTTTTTTTTTTGTTCTTCCTTCGTTTGTCAACAATTGTGTGTGATGATAAGATTTTGGGGCTTTTTTTTTGTTGTTGCTATGAGTGTTGATTGGGGATTTCGGATTGTGTGCGGCGGCGGCGACGGCGGTGACCCATTATCACAAATTATGCATGGCGACTGTGTTGTGTGGCCTTATTGTCATCAGCCGGTGTGTACCTGTTGTTATTATTATTATTATTATCTGTTGCAAGTGCCGCGAGCAAAGAACAACTGTTTTGCCACGCTGCAAGCCAAGCGGATTTGGCCAAAACAAACGGAGATTATCTCCACCGCTGCCAAGAAAATAAAGAATAAGGTGCGGAAAAAAGCAGGAGTGGCTTCGAGTTAAAGCTATAACCAGAGAGGTTTTCTCTAATAAATAACTGATGACTAGTTAAGAGGTAGCTATTTAATTCGAAGGTTAAAAATGCAGTAAACCTTGGTTTAACCCAAATAAATATTGATATACTTCAAGCTAAAACAGACCTTAATCGTTCATCAAATAGAATAGATAGCCAATCGGTATTTGCAATAGGTCAAGTCCCTCCCCAAACAAGATAAGATAAAATAAAAAATATGAATTATGTAGATTATCAGGGAAACTGATAAATCCGTTGCAAATTCACAAAGTACACAACATCAACAATTTCAAACTAAAACTATCAATTTATAAGCGAAACTTATCCTCACTACCCCCACAATTTATCCCGAATCATTTATCAACTCAAATTGGCAAATTATGAGATATTAAAAGCAAACTTAATTGCTATTAACAATGGATAGCTTACAAAGGGAAAGGGAGAAGCTGGGGGCAACCAGGGAAAAGCAGGAGAAGCGGTAGAGAGAATGAGAATCCATCTATCCAGCTGCTTGGGGGATAAGCGATTAAGGTATGAAAATGAATATAAATTGCAGCACACGCTGAGGCGTCATAAAACACAAAAGCAATAAAATGTACAAGGAGTTAAGGTAGAAGACAGAGCCATCGTCGCACTATGCACTCGTAAAAACTTTGCCTTTTTGTAATATTTTTGCTATCAATTGGCCAACTTTACCATCACCATAAATCGCATAATCGCATCCGGTAATTATTATTTATTGCGGGGGATAGGTTTCCTTTTAAAACTAGACTTTAATACAGAATTTTGCAAAGTACTTTTAGGGAAAATATTTGTTTTTAATTTGTTAACGTTTTTTTTCCAGAGATTTAAATTGACAATAATTTCAAGGAGAACAAGCAAGAAAGCTACGGCTTGGAGATCTAGTGGTTCATACGGACAGACGGACAGACGGACAAACGGACAGACGGACAAGCGAACAGACGGACATGGCTACATCGAGTCGCCTGGTGATGCTGATTAAGAAACCATGATTTAAATTAGTTCTCTTGCTTTAATTTCCTCAATTTAATATTAAAAATACCTTTCTTGGTGCCCTACCTTTTTTTCCAGTGCATTTACACTTTAACCCCCAGCCCCGCCCCCCCTCCAAAAGTGGCCACAATTAAGTGGAATGAAGGAGGCAAAGAAGAAGATGAAGTAGCCAACGATGCGACTCAAGGAGCCACAAAAAAAAGAGAGCGGAGAAATTCACGCGGGTGAGAGTACAAGGAGAAGAGGGGGCGGCGAGGCGACTTGTCAACAGTGTAAGCGAGGAGAAGAGGAGAGAAAACAAAAGGTAGCGCAAAGAGGAAACCCCTTCCCTTAGCCTGGAAATCTCCAAAGTTTGAAGCTGATCAAAATGCAAACACGAAAAACTGAGCAAACTTCAAAACGCCGACGACGACGACGACACAGGGTGACTGCTGCAAATAGATGCTCACGGGGTATAGGGGGTCTTGGGGGCGAGGGATGGGGTATTGACAACGTGCCCAAGCACTGAAAAATACGCTGCTCACCTTTTCTGTATTTTATTCGTTCGCCCCTCTACCTCTTTCTTTGTTCTTTGCCTTCTGCTTGTTCTTTTTCCCCCGCTTGTTGTTCTCTTCTCTGGTTCTTATTTAATATTTAAAAGCGTCAACAGTCGAAGGAGCGGGCGGCCAACCAGGGGTTAAGCGTGGCCAAGGGGGGCGGCGGGAATTAAGGTGACCAGATTCGAGTCCAAGTAGAAAGCGATAAAGCAGCGTGTCGAAAGTGCTGTCTGTGTGTGTGTGCGCATAATAAAATTAGCGACCTCCACCACGCCCCCTTTCGCTCCGTTTGCCCCTTTTTTAAGGAGCAGTGGGTTCGGCAAGGAGTCCTTTTTCCTGACAGTTAAGTAGGCTACAGAGATAAGAACGTGTAACCGCATAGTTAAGCCAAGTAACGGTTTCCGAGGGAGACACGCAAAGGGGTTAACAGTGTGACCAGTCCAATTAAAAATGTATCTCCTTATGTAATCATTAGTTCGGAAAAAGTTTAAGGATTTAATGATTAAATCAAGTTTTAAGATAAGTTTAAGATGAGAAACTAATAAGGATTCATTAAAATCTTGGCTTAAGCTCTTGATCCGTTTTCTATAAGGTAAGATCTACAAAGATCCTACGATATCTCTACAAATAATTAAACAACGGAACTCTGCCGAAATAATTAAATGCAGAAAACGCGAAAACTTGCGAAAAAGTAATCCTTAAAAGCCACTGATTAAGACCGACTTAACCGAAAAGACTTTTGCAGAGAGAGATTGTTTGTCTCTGTTGCTGAGATATTTCCCACCAAACAAAAACTTTTGGTACAATTAATTGCGAATGCAAAACCGAGAGGAGCAACAATGAGATTTTCCTGAGCCTGAGAGGTAGGAAAACCTCTGTGGAAAACCTCTTGAAACTTCGTTGTGCCACAGAATGTTTTCCCATTTCCTCCTCTCTTTCGCACATGAGGCCTACTTTTGGTAGGTACTTTTTTTTCGGCTACCTGCCTTTCCCCCAGTCTCCTCTGTCTCTTTCTCGCTCCTGAAACGTGAGCAACTTCAATGCATGTGTGCAGCATGTGTGTATAAAAGCGGGTGTGCGTGTGTGTGCGTGTGTGAGTGAGTGAGTGCAGTCAAAGACCGGAAATGTCTAATGATAGCAGTCAGCGGCGCCACGCTGCTTCTTCTACCATAAAATGTCGCCTTAGTGTGCGTGCTCTCCACTCTTCTTCTCTCTCTGTCCCTCGCCTGCTTCATGTTCCTCTTTACATTCTTCACCATCTTCTGTGTGTCTTCTCCTTTGCCTTCTTGTCCTTGTTCTGCTGTTTGTGTCTTCAATTTGCACCTGGCTTTGGTCTGCCGCTCCTCGCGGTGCTTCTTCATTTTGCTACCCTCTAAAAGAAGGGCTATATTACGATTCTACACAGAATTGAAAAGTAAATCTTCTCAAAAGAAGTTCCTTGGAGCCTACACCTTCTTAGAGAAGATATCTAAACTCATTCTTATGATACTTTAATAATAATATCATATTCTATAGGTACTTTGATTCTTCCCAAAACGTTGGGCTTAAAAGCAAATCTTCTAAGAAGAATTTGTTGAAATCTATAATCGCTTAAACTCTTTTCTTGTTTATTCCTATTTAGGTAATGATTGTAAAGATCTGTGTTTCATAAAGAAAAGGTTCTTAGAATTAACGTAGATTTCAAATGCTTGATCTTTTACCTTATACCCAGGGTATAGACAACTTCTAAACTATAAAAGGAGACGTTCTAAACCTCAAGACAACATTTTGCGTATGCAAGTCACAATGAAATGTCTTGATAGTTGTTGCTTTGCAGCTTATGCAAATGTGCCCAGCGAAGGTGAGCACACATGCAATGACCTACGCGGCACCCAGAACCCCCGTCCGTCTGAAAACCCCCTTCTGCAGCACTGTAACCCTAACCCCTCCTTATAGAGCTCCCCCTTCTATTTTCTCAGCAAGTTCTTAACCTGGCCTTGATCGTGGTTACTGGCTCGCTGCCTGCAAGAAATGTTTCTTCACTCAATCATTCGCTCGCTTAGCTTGACATGCGTCACACCGCCCGCCGCCCCCTTTGAAGAGAAGCCCCCCCGCCTCCTTTTGAAGAGAAGCCCCCCTTCTTCTTTTGAAGAGAAGCCCACCCCCCCTTCTTTTGAAGAGAAACCCCCAACCTCCTTCTTTCCACACCTCTGACATGCTTCTTCGATGGTTTTACCTCTTTCGCATATTAATTGAACAAGAAAAAAAATACAAAATTGGAGGGAAAATGCAATAAAATGCTGCTTGAATCAAGGTAACAAAAGAAACATAAGAAAAAAAAATTGGTAATCAACATTAAGAGGGGGTGGTACAGGCACCAGGTGTTTTATCAATTAGTGAACATTAACTGTATCTTCGAGCCAACCCACCGTCGCCGCTGCCGCTTCATTAGAAGCCATAAAAATATTCTTTATGAAAATTAAAAATAAATCATTATTGAGCTTGGAAAAGGGGAGGGAATACATATTTTTTGATTGCACATTTGCTGTCTGTGTGTGCGTTTTTAATGGTTTTTTGTGTTTTACTGCCTTCTGTTGTGCTTCTCTCGAGTTTCTTTTGTTGCAAGTGGATCAATGCTAATTGAAATGCGTGGCAAGCACAGACGAGGAAAAATCAGACAGAAAAAGAAACCTTTAGCCGGAGGAAAGAAATCAAGAAATATTTACAAATTTATGCACTAACGAGTGTATGTATTTGCCTTATCTATCATCATCATCAGGGTTGGTAGGTAAGATATTCCCTAGGAGTCCCAGCAATTAGGCACAGAGAAAAGCACTTCTTATTCTTGACTTTGTAAGTAGTCAGGGCTTAGAATACATATTAAACTTACAGTTTTGAGAACAACTAATTAAAAACGTCAAGTCCGCTTGCCTTGCCTTCATTTTTATTGGCCACCGCCGTCATCCATCCAACTGTAAGCTTCAAAATAAATACACCCCAAAGTGCTGTTTGTAATTAACTCGTATTTAACATTCTGCTTCTAGTTCTGCAAGTTTACTTCAGTTTCGAAATGCACTTGCCATAAACTTGCTGCTCATTTTGTTTAAGCAGTTTTTGCTAGTTTTTCGGCATTTTTAAGCAGTTTAGTTTCGAAAGTTTAGCAGTAAGCGAGCGAGCAGGAAACTTCCTAATCGCTTTAATAACCAACCGTCGTCATGTTCAACTTTTAAGGACCCTTAAAAAAACGCACAATCTTCTCGCCGAGACGTTTAATTTGCCTTATTTTGGGATCATCAAACTGTTGGCTCATTTGTCACAGTTTGCCAGCTAAAATATCAAACTGTGAGAGACCCATTTGACTTTTGGTCAATCTATCGCTCTGCGGGGAATCCCCGGAAAATGGGCAAACGAGGGGTAAACCGGCATTTCTCGCGTGGAAAACTGCAATGCGGGAAAGTGTACGAGGGGGGCTTCCCCCTCTATATATGTAAGCTTCTGCTGCTGCTGGTCAAACATTGTCCCGCTGGTTGTAATTTGGCATTGTAAATGCTGTTGACCGGCTTTTGGTTTGCCGCCTCTATTGCTCCGCTCGCTTTTCCGTTTTCCCGTTTTACCCTTTTTTTCCCCCGCCTTTTCCCTATCGCTTCTCCCCATGCATCAACACTTTGGGTCGAATTTTCCGGGGTGCAATAGATCGCGGATAATTGTTATTGTTGTTATTTATGCTCGGGGCTTTTGTTTCAACTGATTTTGGCTGCATCTGCCTCTGGTTGGGGGTTTCCCAGATTTTTAGTAGTTGATTTTGGAAAAATGTTTTTTTTTTTTGTAGAATTATAGTTAATGTTTGTTAATTTCATTATTTTAACAGAAAATATAAGCTAATTAAATTAATTTGTATTATTTTATATATTTTTAACCATGGTCGGGCATCGAATTGCAAGATCGGAGCCCAAAAGGGAAAGCTGATGGGAAAAATCCACTCATAAAGTCATGAGCCAGACGGAATAATGTGTACGTTTTCTTCTTGTAATCCTAGTCCTCTGTAGGCTTTGCTTTTGTAAGCTTAGTTATCAAAATATAGTAAGGATTTAAGGTTTGACAATTAAAAACATAAAAACCTTGATTTAAGAACTTTAGAATGTAAGACAAATTTTTAATAATTATTATAACTCTTTTTCAGTAGATATTATTCCTTAATTGTATGCCTTTAATTTTCTATCACTGCCACACACCTCTGGCACGCCCCCTTTGGCCAACGCCCCTGTACACTTTTGTCTCTGGGCAGCCGAGTGTGTGCAAATGTTTGTCTGATGCAAAAATACAAGCCTGCCGCCAGCAGCGCGCCGCCGCCCGATTACATTGTCAATAGAAAGGCATTAGGATAATGCCGAAAAGCCACACCAGGACAAACACCGAACAAGCAGCCAGCCCAGCCCCCCACCGCCCCTGGTGCTATATTGGGTCAATCAATTTTTGACGCATTCAAACAATTGCCTGGGAAAATTTGATTTATCTAATGCGGTCGTTTCGGTTCTTCGACCGAAAATTCTTTATTAAATTAGCCAAATGTTCTGTTGTTGTGCATTGTGCAATATATCCGATATATCTGGTCTGGCATGCTGGTTAAATTATGCAAATGCAAATGAGTAAATTTCGCATAATAGCAGACACTTAAAGCATTCGAAATGCCTGCGAGCAAATAACTTGATCTTTTCGTTAGATCTCCAATTATTTATATTATTTTTAAGCTGAGTAGTAACAAGTGTAATTGAATATTTGAGGTGTTCGTAGGAATAATGCACTTGTTGCGCTGGGAAAACATTTTTAAAATAAATAAGAAACATCCTATAGGTAGAAGACACTTTATCCGACATGCCCGTAAAGCCTTTTATAATCGTTAGCCAGGAAAAAGAATAAGTCGATCTATTAGTGTGTGTTGTCTGCCATAGAATTCCGATTTACTCCCAAAATTGTTCCCTTATTTCTTCATTTATTTATAATTTTTTAACTGAGTGTAATGCCAAGTTTAATACAATATGTGACGAGCTCGTTAGAAAAAAACACTTGTTGCGTTGGGAAGATATGCTTACAATATATAAATAAAAATTAAATAACTAATTTCGTATAATGTGGAAAACTTAAAGCCTTTTGTCATCATTAGCCAGAAAAAAGAATAACTCGATCTATTAGCTGCCAGTCAGTCAAGTCAAGTTGGCCGTGTGTGTTGGAATTCCGATTTCCTACCAATATTCTGTGTGTCCATCAAACGAGGAGAGTTTTGTTAGCCAAAGGCGCTTACTGGCTTATAAAATGGCAATCCAGAAAGCAAGCTTGTTAAAGGAAAATGCTGCAGCAGCTGCAGCAGCAGCAGCAACCATGGAGCCACCGAACGGAGATTTTCAGTTTGTTGCTGAGATTGTGGCACAGGAGCGCCAGTTTGACAGGACCCCCGAGGGGAGTCACCATCGAGTCGAGCGAAATGGAAACTCTTCTGTTTTTTTATATTCCAGCCATAGACACAGAAGTAACAGTATAATATCATGTCACAATGTTGATGCATATAACAAGCAGCACAAATTTTTCTCCATTTTTTTTCGCTTTTTCGCCGCAAAACAGAACTCAGAAACCAGAAACCAGAAAGCGAGATTCAGGGAAAACTAATCGAATTTTCGTAGGTGCACCCCATAACTCGACTATGTTAAAACGGTTACCACAACGGGGGGGAGAGTGACATACACATATAGATATGTATGTAGGAATATATCGGCATGGACCGATAAGCAATGAACACCGGGGAGGAGCTCGAATTAAGGCAACGAGATGATTTCGGATATGTGATGATGCGGAAAGAAAATGGGCCCAGCACGGGGCTGGCTTTCTCAGATATTTCTTTGATTTATTAAACATATCTTAATGAACCCAAAGCACAGATTCAAGCAGAGAAATAAATAATAATTATGCATATAAAATTAATAAGATTTCCCAAGAGTAAATATTAGTATTAAGTTCAGTAAAGCCATGTAATTTAATAACAATAATAATAACACATTCCTTCACCATTGATCAGTTACCCATCAGGGTTCCTTATCGCTAAGCGATATCGTAACTTTCGCTTATTCAGAGACCCGCTCTGATTACCGCACTCGAATTTAATTGAGCTCCCAGCCGACCAGAGTAGCTGTTGTTATGAAACGCACTGTTTACGTTACACCCGAAGAAGACCCATCATCATCATCATCGGCAGTCAGTCAGTCACTCCATATTGTTGATATTACACATAGTATATCTTTCACAGCCAATTCCCTTGGACAATCTTTATAAATTATTTCGCTTCGCTCTCGTCTACCTCTTTATTTTTATTTATTTATCTGCCTCTTATTTTTCTGCGCCTTAACCTTCCGTTCGCAACTTAAACAACAACAATGATGAGCGGCAAAGAGCTTAAAAAGTCATTTTATGTTCATTTTTCGGTGGGTCTTTTCATAACTTGGGCGATTTTTGCGTTGTCTTTTTGGCTCGAAAAACGATTTCGTTGCACTGTTAAATGGATGTCACAAGTTAATGAATAGGGGGAGAGCACAGATAGAGGCGTTGGAAGGATGGGAGTCTTGGGGCCGGGTCCTAAGGTGCAACAACAAGCTGAGGCCAATTATAAAACTGTCGAGTGGCGCTTCATCTTCATCTTTAGTTTTTTTTGGTTCCGTGTTTGCCGTGTAACCCGAGAAGATGCCAGAGAAATATCCATGGGAAACACACAAATGCGCAAAAAAGTAAAAAGGCCAAACACTGTGGAATGAGTTACACACAGAAATAAATATGATCTTTCTAAGAGCCCTTATGCATTTTATTTTCTTGTTTTCGGGGTATTTTAAAAAATTTAACATAAAATTAATATGCGTAGTATACAAAATATATATATTTATTTATATTAATATAAAAGCCAACTAAGACTAGTATTTATTACAAACATTTTTAGAATAGCCACACTTTACTATAAAATCAATTACTTATTTTAGAAGCTTCAAAACATTTTCCCTGAATATTATCAAAATTCTCAATATAAAAAGTGATTTCACCGCAAAATATTCTTCTGTGTAAAAGAAAGGCGAATGGGAAGGGCATGACAAGTGCGGAAAGACAAGACGAAAGTAAAACAGCTGGACAAACAATTTGCATTTTTTGTCAGATTTCTTTGCCCGTTCTTTTTCCTTCTTTTCTTTTCATTTCTCCCTTTTTTTGCAGCACTTCTTAGTTTGACATTCACTGGACAGTGGCACCTGCAGAAGCTGAAAAACAGCTGAAAAAAAAAGAATTAAACCAGAAAAGAAGCTAGCTAACTTCGGGATAACGAAGTTTTTATACCCTGTACTTCTAAGCTAATTATCTTAAAAAACATGAGGAATATGGTAAGCTACTATGGAAAATATAGGATAAAGTGAACAGATTTTGATAAAACTAAAAAGATACAACAAAAATATTTCCTAGCTGAAGTTTTCATCCAGTTAGCTCAAAAAGTGTAAGAGGAGTTTACATAGAAACAAATATTCAGACATGACCAGATCTATTTCTCTAATGATACTTAATAAATATACCTTATAGGTTTATAATAATAAATACAGAACCCGGATAGGGTAAGAACAGAAAATAAGAGAACAGCCAGACAGACAGGAAAGCAGGGAATCCGAGGCAGACGGAAGCCGATACAAAAAACTCACAAACACAATTTGGCTAAATCAGCACTTTCCACGCTCAGCTGCAGCGCCATCGCCATCGCCTTCACCCGCCCCCACCGACAAGGTCAGATTGCAGTGAGTAAATGTAAATATCGCAATAGTATTTATACATACACAACAAGATCAGGGTTTCCCCTCTTTCCCTTGCCGTTTTTCACACAGAAAAAAAACGGCGATAAACTTGAGACATCTCATTTGACTGCAAGCAATTTTCCGGGCATATCTTTTGCACAGCGAGAAAAACAAACACAGATAGATAAGAAATGTATATTCTATATTTAAAATGCCACATTTCAGACAAGACAATCAAGAATTTCTGATCGAAAATGGTAAAGACTCCAGCCTATGTCTCAGGATTACAATTATGACTTGGAAACTAGCATTGAAACTTAATATTTTTGAAAATCCCATAAAGAAAACCCCCTAATAAGCTAAAAATACTTTTGAAGTGAGCAAAGACATATGTTACCTTGTTTCCCTGTCCTGAAAAAAGACATGAATCGTGGCTCTTGAAGATGGACTTATGATAGACGACCGACTTTTCTGCACAGCCACTCCTCGCATCGCTCCGCTTCATCTTCATGGATGGAAGTGCGCACTCCATACGTGCATATGTATTTGTATTTATATGTGGTCATGCAACAGCTCCCTATCTGTAGAGTTCAATTTGCACAACAATTTCAGGCTCCACGGAACGCCCCCGCAAAACCAAAGGCCCCCAAAACACACACACACACACACAACAAACAGCAACACACATTCAGCACAAACAACAGAGCCTGAACAAGCGGCCCGCGGGACTCATTGTGGTGACTTCGCCACCCAAAAGCCCCAGATATATAGTACAGTATAGTGGTGTAGTATGGTTGATATGGTTTTCTCAAAAACCCCGGCAAATGTGAGGTTATGTGTGTAAGCCCCCGCGATATTCAAATCGGAAATTTGTTGATTCTGTATTTAATATTTGGTTTGGCGGGCATTAAACAATGCACAATATAATATGTTTGGTTCGGCCAGCTTGCGGGCAAGGCTTTTATTGTGCAAATATATCGACGTATAAATGAACAAAATGCAAGAATGCACACTGTTCAGCGTACAGTGTACGATGGCGAACAGTGCGTTACAGTAGAGCTGGAAAAGTATCGAAGTTTTCGATGTTTTAGTATGGAAACATCGATTT
>JAEIIF010027042.1:0-16785 GCA_018874455.1 Drosophila trapezifrons
ATTAGTAAATTGAATTCTTAACATGTAGAAACTTTATTTTGTTCGATTTAATGGTTTATTAACGAAATAATTCAAAAATAAAAAACCCCTCCGTGTTCCATTTCGACGCTAACTCACCGACGGACATATTTTGGTAGTACAAAATTTGTACTAGTATTTTTTGAGCGAGTGGCTACGGTCACACCGCGTGCATTTCCACAGCAAAAATTCCGTACGGAAGTCGGTCCGTATACTTTTTCATCCCTTTTTCAGTTAGATAACAGATTTAAACCCAAAAAAACGCACCTGTAGCCGGACAAGGATACCTATAGCCACACAGGAAAGCGAACCACACGGCGAAGATGCTCCGATCCCGACTCGCACAGGCGGCGTGTTCCGCCCAGCGCGCCCTCTCCACCAGCCAGGCACTGGCCGCCAAGCAGATGACCGTGCGAGATGCCCTCAACAGCGCCCTGGACGACGAGCTGGCCCGCGACGACCGCGTCTTCCTGATCGGCGAGGAGGTGGCCCAGTACGACGGTGCCTACAAGGTGAGACCACATTGGCTTTTCTCTCCGTTCCGTCCTCTGATTACGTAAACATCAGGCAGTGACAGTCGGCGACGATGACAGCTGATGCAGGTGGAAAGAGCAGGGGTGTGGAGGACGGAGTGATATATGCGTGCTGTATGTAACTGCTGATAATGATTCCGAATCTGAATGCGTGATCGAGATCCGCAAGGTCACGCAGAATGTGTGTGACTGTCTGGTGATAATACGTGATTGCTTCATAAAATCGCGATTTGTTTATAGACAGAAGCTGTTTCTAGGTTCTAGGGAACCGGCTTTTTATAACCTAACAGCCCTGACTGATCGGGAATTCGTGTTATTTGCAAAGTGTATCCTGGATGGGCGAGGGAATTTACAAAAGCCCGTAAAATTGTATCTGGGAAAATACCGCGCTCACAGGGATACAACAACAAACCTTACCAATAATATTAACCAATAATATTAAAAAATAGGCAAACTTTGTTTATCCATTGGTATGTGATGGATTTTAATATGGCTTGACCAAGCTTTCAATTTAATCAAACGTTTAAACTTTTTCGAAAGGAAAAAATATAAGTTTCTGTAAGATATATTATATATTAGATATTATATATCTAAGACTAATTTGCTTGTTAAAAAACCATATTTTCTTATTGACTAATATCTTAGTAAGCTCCCAACACCCCTATACACATTTCGAAGGTTTAATTTAACAATAAGTGAAATCTAAACGCCCTTTAATATGTTTTTTAAATAATTAATTGACAAAATTCGGCCCGAAGTCCTCAGTCAATATTACAACGTACAAAGGGTATAGTTTGCTTAAGGCTAAGATTATCATAGGAAACTCATTTCCGCCTTGTTATTCCATTCATCTTTGTGGTATTCATTTTCGCATTCTCTGTATTATTTCAGGTCTCTCGAGGTCTGTGGAAGAAGTATGGTGACAAGCGCATCATCGACACGCCAATCACAGAGATGGGCTTCGCCGGAATCGCCACCGGAGCCGCCATGGCCGGTCTGCGTCCCGTCTGCGAGTTCATGACCTTCAACTTTGCAATGCAGGCCATCGATCACGTGAGTTGCAGCATCCGCCAGCCCTAGAACCACTCCACCCACTCCAGCAGTAGCCTAACTACTCATATTATCTCATTGCCAAAAAAGAAACCACGACAATCCAATCCAAACGCCCCACAACTCCACTAGCTAGCTAATAGACCAATTCAAGTGCAAGGTCGGGCCGCGGCGCTTAATGGGATAATATGGGTGGCGCAGCGCTCCTGCTCCTCCAGTCTAAGAACCGGACCTCACTAATCCAACCCCCACCCATATTATCCGATTACGTGCAGGCAAAGATACTCGGTTGTGTCAGGCCGCCGATTGGGGATCGCCAACTGCCCCTCAGCCAAATAATCGAGAGTCCTCGCTCCACCTGGATAACCGAGATCAACGACATTCTGAACAGAGATCGCGTGGGCGAGGTGATCTCGCCGCCGAAGGACAAGAGCAAGCCGGACAAAATGGAGGCGGAACGCCTTATCGTCATCCGGCGGCGAAAGATGAAGAAGCACAAGCTGAAGAAGCTGCGCCGCAAGATGAAGTTTGAGTGGGCCAAGGTGCGCCAGCGCCGGGAGATGCGCAAGGAGAAGGCGTTCCAGGCGAAGCTGATGACCCAGATCAAGCAGGCAGAGGGCTTTAGCGCGGAACAGCATGTGGCCGAGATACTGCGGCAGGCGAACGAGACGCCACTGCCGCGCTTCTGGAAGGGCCGGCGCCTGCCCGCATTTATCATTAAACAAAAACTAGGCATTAAGTGAAGATCGGAAGAGAAGCAATAAAATGCGACTTGTATTAACTTGAATTGGTGTATTGGCAACTCAGGGGAGAGTGCCTAGAACTGGCTTTGCAATTCAGCCACAAGTCCTTTCGAAAATCGATAGTATTCACTAATTATTTTCCCTTGAACTAGATCATAAACTCGGCCGCCAAGACATTCTACATGTCCGCCGGCGCCGTCAACGTTCCGATTGTGTTCCGAGGCCCCAATGGCGCCGCACAGGGAGTGGCCGCCCAACACTCTCAGTGCTTCGCCGCCTGGTACGCCCACTGCCCCGGCCTGAAAGTCGTCTCGCCCTACGACTCTGAGGATGCCCGAGGTCTGCTGAAGGCCGCCATCCGTGACCCCGATCCTGTTGTGGTGCTGGAGAACGAGCTGATGTACGGCACAGCTTTCCCCATCGGCGACAATGTGACCGACAAGGATTTCGTGGTGCCCATCGGCAAGGCGAAGATCATGCGGCCTGGCAAGGACATCACCATTGTGGCGCATTCCAAGGCGGTGGAGACATCGTTGCTGGCAGCCGCCGAGCTGGCCAAGAAGGGTAGGACTTGTCGCTATGCAGAACTTACTTGCAAACCCAGTTAACTTGAATCCTTGCTATCCCAGGCATCGAGGCTGAGGTCATCAACCTGCGCTCCATTCGTCCTTTGGACGCGGCGACCATCTTCGCCTCCGTCCGAAAGACCCATCATCTGATCACGGTGGAGAACGGCTGGCCACAGCACGGTACGTTAATTAGAGAAAGCAATTAACTAATTATTAAGACTTCAATTTATTTAATTTTCAGGCGTTGGTGCCGAGATCTGTGCCCGCATCATGGAGGACCAGACCTTCTTTGAGCTGGACGCCCCCGTCTGGCGTTGCGCCGGCGTCGATGTTCCCATGCCCTACGCCAAGACACTGGAGGCGCACGCCCTGCCACGCGTCCACGATCTCGTGGAAGCGGCTCTTAAGGTGCTGGGCGGAAAGGCGGGCAAGGCCGTGGCCGCCGCCAAGTAGAGTTCCGCAGGATCGACCACTAGCCCCAGCTAACTAAATTTAATGTCCTCATCGAAACGCTGCCTCTGGTCTAACCGGGCGGTTCCCCCACAAATTAGAGAGCACCGAACTGGAAACCGAAAACGGGAAAAACGAATGTCTTGGAAATTAATCAGCACCGTCAACGGGTTATGTTTCATTTTCAAACGTTCTAGTTGAATTATTTGGTTATAGAAATCTCTTCTGAAAATAAACGAAAACATTTAAATACGCTATAAAAAACGAAGTGGTTGCCTGAACCCAAACTATTTCGGCTGCTTCCATCCTCCTCTCTCTGTTCTCAGCACATTTTAAATTTAAAGGGAATTCCACTTTTTAGCGGATTATGGGCAATTTGCCTCAAATTCAAATTGTAATAGCAAGAGGGTTTCCGTTTCCGTTTCTGATTATGGTAAGTGAGATGATTTACCCGAAAGGAATGGAATATAGGTGCCGTGCGATAGAGGAAAATGCAATTTAGTTCAAATTTGTACATGACACATGAGTTTTGCATGCCGCATGCTGTGAGAGTGTAATACCAGGCGCACAGAAATAGCAGCTGGTAGGCGCTGAACTCTTTGCCTTACTGTATTATAACAGTTATTGGGAACTCTCTTGCTTAAAACTTTCTCTCCCCCTATCTAGTACTCCTGTTGGCCTGGTACCTGAAATCCCGCAATGTAATGTAACCCCCGTAATGTAAAATATTTGCGACTCCAATCTTACAGCTTGTCGGTCTTTGGTACAAGTGCAGCAGCCGTCCAATATCTCAAACTGTAAATGTTATTCCGCACTTGGTACAGTGATTCTTAAACTGTACATTTATTAATATGTTAAATTGTTGTTTATAAAGAAATATTTAAAATATTTCGATAAATCGCATGTTCCTTGAAGCACCTTCAAAAAACCTTCACTGCCCTGTGGCAGCAAAATGCCCTGTGGCCGCAAATAATGTTTACTGTGAACTTAGTCTCAGCCAATTCCAAGAATTGATAAAGACAGCCTGGGATCTAGTTCTCGAAGAGATAATTTATTTTTAATATGCATTTAACCTTTATAATATTGCGGTGCTAATTGAATTCCTCAAGCTCGTAAGTGGACAGGTTGTTGATCTGCAAGCGAACAACGTAAAATTAATTTATTTATTAACGATTTGTGAGATCCATATAATATATTTTCAGCAGAATTACCTGATCGACTTGACAACAGACTTGAACCTCCGGGCACTCGATCCTGCGATAGGTTGCTTGACGCTGGGGTCCGCATAATTCAGGAGCAACACACTGACTGGTCCGACCATCCCCGCAATATCTGGCGGAACCTTGTCCCATTCCCAGAAAAGCAGAAATAAAGAAAACGATAGCTAAGACCCAGTTGGGTGTCATTGTGCGAAGTGAAATCAAAATCGAACTGAATGGAAGAGCGGCTTGGAGTGTTCTTTTAAACCCAGCTTATCAGCGTCAGAATTCGAAACTGCAGGACCTTATCTGCTAGAGTCAAAGGTTTAGCTCGCACCTTTAATTAGCGTTAAAAAGAGAGCTGGTAAATACCAGATGACGGCACAAACGTAACCCAAAAGTCCCTGATTCTCTTCGTTATGGACTTCGGTTGACTGGTTCTGGTTACGCTCTTTCAATGACAACGCATAGAGGGCGATGTTATCGAGCGCTGTTTTCTATGAGTAAGTACATAAAGACCGCTTCTTAGGTTTTCATTTATTGGTCACAGAAGTATAAAGAATGTTTTTTTGCTTAAGTTAATAATGATAATATGAATATGACAAAAGATGATGGAACATTTAACGATCGGTTAATAATTATGTGAGAAACAGTGGCTAGCAAATACGATAAAGCATCTTGCGTTGCATTCTGTGCTGCAGTTCTCCGCGCCGAATCATGGTATGGATAACCTTCATAACCGTGCGCTCCTCGTACTGCTGTCGTAAGAAGTCCTGAAAGTAGAAATGACATTAATGCTTAAAAAGATCTGCCAAAGCAAATGGAATTCAAGACTTTACCTGCAGAATATTCTGCTCGGAGACCTGGGATCCAATAGCGAAGCGACGCTTCAGCTGCTTTTCAATGCGGTTCAGTGTTTCCTGGTCCTCCTCCGTGGTGAATCCCTCGGCGCCGGCCAAGCTTCCAGTCATAGCTGCATCCAAAGTCGACACCTGGAAGAGGCGCAGAGCCTCGTTCACGTGCTCATCAGTGGCGAAGGGCTGCAGGCGTATTTTGGCCAGCGACTCAGAGATGCGGATAACGGCCTCCAGCTGACGCACGGTGATCGGGATGCTTAAGCGCTTGTCAGCGTTCCTCTCCTGCTGACCGGCGCCACTGCGCATGAGGACATAGCGGCTCTTCAGCTTTTCGCCGGCTGCCTCGCCTAGCCGTGGACCGCAGTGGGTGCGACAGTAGTGGATGTACTTCTTAAACGTGGATAGCGAAATCTCGCCCTCGGCCGGCTCCGAGGGCGCCGACTTGTTCGAGCTCAGATGCACGTTGATGATGTGCTTGGCCAGAGTTATGTCCCGCGCTTCATCGTGCACGTCTTTGACAATAAAGATCATATCGAAACGGGACAGGATCGTGGGCATAAAGTCGATGTTATCCTCGCCCTTGGTGTCGTCCCACCGGCCGAAGATGGAGTTGGCTGCCGCCAGGACCGAGCACCGCGAGTTCAAAGTGGTCGTGATGCCGGCCTTAGCGATCGATATGGTCTGCTGTTCCATGGCCTCGTGGATGGCCACGCGATCATCCTCGCGCATCTTGTCGAACTCATCGATGCAGACAACGCCGCCGTCGGCCAGCACCATGGCTCCGCCCTCCATCACAAAGTTGCGCGTCTGGGGATCCTTCATGACGGAAGCCGTCAGACCGGCGGCACTGGAACCCTTGCCGGAGGTGTATACAGCAATGGGCGCCACCTTCTCCACGAACTTGAGCAACTGCGACTTGGCCGTGCCGGGATCGCCCAGCAGCAGGACGTTGATGTCGCCACGACGGCACAGTCCGTCAGGAAGACGCTTCCGGGAGCCGCCGAAGAGCATGCATGTGATGGCCTTCTTTATGTCCCGCGATCCGAATATGCTGGGCGCCAGCGACTGCGAGAGACGAGTGTAAATGTCACTGGAGGCGGCCAGGCGACGGAAGTGCTCCTCCTCGTCGCTGGTAATGTTGCTGTATCGGGAAATGGCGCCGGCGCCCTCAGAGTCAACGGAGATGCCTACCACCCGCATGTAGGGTGCACGCACACCTACCACGGCCTTCTCGCGACCATCCTGTCGCGAGGGTTTGCCCACCTTGCGGATGGAGTAGATGCCCTGGATAAGAACCCGGTTGCCGGGCACGACGCGTTCGCAGAGCGAGCGATCGCAGAAGAGCTGCAAGTGACGGGGAATTTCGCCCTGCGGCACGTAGTCGGGCAGTTCCTGCAGCTTCAGAGTCTGGAAATCGACGCACTTGCACTTGTCCGGCATGATGAAAAAGGGATCTAGGGGGCATTTGGGCCTGCCCGCCTGCTCCGTGTTGCACCTGCGCGGCAGGGCGTAGCCCTCCAGACCCGGGTTCACCTTGAGATTGGAAATGACCGTACTGCACGACTGGCACATTATAGACATGCGCGTGGCCTTGGCACTGATTCCCGAGGCGGCCGTAATGATGCCTGCGATCTTGACCAGCTTGGAGACGCAGTCGGACTTCAGCTCGCGAATGTTGGTGGGATTCGCATTGGAGCTGAGCAGGATCTGGATGTCGTGCATCTGCTCCTCGTGCTCCGGTCGCGGGGCTGTTATTTCGTCGGCCACCTCTCTCGCGGCCTCCTCGAAGATCTGCAAGTGCTCTGTCGGCTGCTTATTCAGCTTGTCCCCCAGAGCCTCGTCGAAGCCCACCAGGTCCTCCATCTCGATCTCCAGGAAGTAGCGGCCATTCAGATAGTTCCTCTTCAAGGTATCGCTGCAGAAGAAAGAAAATGCTTAAAACGAGCATTCGGGAGGGAAGAGGCGCTCACTCACCGGTATTTGTAGAAGAAGTTCTCCTCGTTGAAGGTGCGGATGAAATCCTTATACTTTTTCTTCAACGCCTGCAGATTGATCTGCGCATCCGGCTGATTGTCGTTGCCGAAATTGTCGGAAAAGAACACACCCGCATCGTCGAAGCCCTCCATTTCACTCGGTTATTAGCGTTTAATCAACGTAGTTTAGTAAAAAATGCAACTTTCTGCGTCGCTTCCCTCTGTTTGATGCTTCGGTGTGCGATTGTTTTGCCGCCAAAATTGCTGCAGTGTGGCAGTTTATTGATCGCGGAAATATAGTCAATTAATACCAGAAAAGGTGAGGTGTGGTATTAAGTCACAGGGAAGAAATTGTTCAGAAAATATGTTTAACGATCAAATTAATGTATGTAATATTTCATGAAACCATTTTTTAATGAATAATATTGTATTTTGCCTAGCAACTGTGTTGCGATATCAAAGGCAAGACGCCGATTTAGAAAATACCAAAAGTGCATTAAAATAAGTCCTTTTGGAATATACCAAATGTGTGTAATCTGTCACGGAAGGGAAAATAATTATTTGAATTGAAATCTATGAACAGCCACTTTTTAAACTAGCGTGCTGTAGGAATATTCCATTTTTTAGTCGCTACTTTTTTTCGACGTGAAAAACCAAAGAGACGCCGGAAAAATCAGATATGGTGAGTTCAACGCACGTTTCCCCCGGGATTGAGGGTGCACTCGCTGACGGAGTACTCTCTCCAGGCCAGCACAGACATCCCGATGGAGGCAGCCGTGGAAACTGCGACCGGCCTCACGCCCAATTCAAACAATGTGCTTAAGAAGCTGCCCGCCAGCGCCGGACCCGGAACCGGCGAGGAGGCGTCCGCCGGCGCCAATGCGAATGCTAATGCCAACGCCGACGAGATGACGTCCCGCGACTACTACTTCGACTCGTACGCCCACTTCGGCATCCACGAGGAGATGCTGAAGGACGAGGTGCGGACCGTCACATACCGCAACGCCATGTACCACAACAAGCATCTGTTCCAGGGCAAGGTGAGATCATCGTCGTAGTCTGGTGTCTGTTTTAGCCTCGACTGATCGGGGGACTTTCTCGTTGCAGACCGTCCTGGACGTGGGCTGCGGCACCGGTATCCTGTCCATGTTCGCAGCCAAAGCCGGCGCCGCCCAGGTGATCGCCGTCGACTGCTCCAACATCATTGAGTTCGCGCGCCAAGTGGTCATAGACAACAACTTGCAGGACGTGATCAAGGTGGTCAAGGGCAAGATCGAGGAGATAGAACTACCCAATGGTATTGAGGGCGTAGACATTATTATATCCGAGTGGATGGGGTAGGTTTTAGGGGCTCCAAGAGACAAAAATTGACTGCAAATGCAATCATTGTCTAATGGACTCGTTTAACCCTACAGATACTGCCTTTTCTACGAGTCCATGCTGGACACAGTGCTGTACGCGCGCGACAAGTGGCTGAAGCCCAACGGAATGATGTTCCCGGACCGGGGCACGCTGTACATTACCGCCATCGAGGATCGCCAGTACAAGGACGAGAAGATCAACTGGTGGGACGACGTGTATGGCTTCGACATGAGCTGCATCCGTAAGGTTGCCGTGACCGAGCCGCTGGTCGATGTGGTGGACCCCAAACAAGTGGTGTCCACGTCCTGCATGGTCAAAGAGGTGGACCTGTACACTGTGCAGAAGGCGGATCTCAACTTCTCGTCCAAGTTCAGCCTGATCATCAAGCGCAACGACTTTGTGCAGGCTCTAGTCACCTACTTCAACATCGAGTTCACCAAGTGCCACAAGCGACTTGGGTTCAGCACGTCGCCCGACTCCACGTACACGCACTGGAAGCAGACGGTGTTCTACTTGGACGATCACATGACGGCCAAGAAGAACGAGGAGATCACCGGCACGTTCCAAATGAAGCCCAACGAGCGGAACAACCGCGACCTGGACTTTGTCATCGACATCAACTTCAAGGGTGAGCTGTCGGAGATCCAAGAGTCCAACACATACCGCATGCGCTAGGGTCGGTCGACGCGCCATAATCACTCCGCACGATCTGCCAGGCCAGCGTCGTGGAATGGGGCTCAGAGCCCTCCGGAAAGGATATAAACAATGACTAGACGTAAGGTTTATTCCAGTGCGAAAATGTGCAACGAATTTGTGTTGCTGCGTCTTCTCTCTCCTAAGTTTAAAGTGTGTACCTTTGTTAGTATACCTAATATTTTTACAACTGTGCGCCTGTTTAAATTATTATTCGAACATATTCTAAGAAAAGTTGTACAGAAGCACGTCAATTCTCACAAAATAAACTGTGCCTCGCAGCACTTCCCCCCTTTTTGCCGGAAACGAATCGCTTTTCATACTGAGAACCCTTCAACACTCTGTTTGTGCGTCTTTATTTAGTGATAAACAAAAAAATAGAAGGAATTTGAAGCGTGCATCGAAAGATTTCTATATTGTCATCTGATGTCAAGTTACTTACATCGCAATCGATGCGGGACTCTACAGCCCCAGTTGGTTTCGATTGCGAAACGGCTTAAATGGTATCCTTTAGGGAATATGTTCTTGTATTTGTGTATATTAATGGCGGTCACGGGAGTCCGAGCGACTTCGTCGATCGCGCGAAAAGCTGCGGCTGCGGGGCGAACGGGAGCGTCGTGGCGAGCGAGATCTGGAATTAATAGGTGGGTAAAAAGGGGGTAAAGTATGTTACTTGCAAATCAAAGATGAAAGCCAAATAAACGACGAACTACGGCTACTCTTGGAGTAGCCGGAAGTAAGGTCCATACGCGCCCTTTAAACAAAGTGTTTATGCTTTTATATGCTTGCTATTGGAGGTTCTAATGATATATTAATTTAGGCCCTATTCTAATTAAACTTAATAAAGAATATATATAAAAAGCTGAGAAACCCATTGATTAGTCCTCTGTTTAAGGGGCTGGTTTAGTTTATAAATACCTCAACTGAACTGGACTTAAGTTAGGACTCAAAGACTCATTGGACGGACATGCCCTACGCTAAAACTTGTTAAAAAATATTTAAGTACAAAAAAAAATTATAAGATCATTGTGAGTTAATTTTAGCCGAATGCAACGTAGAGAAAAAAAGGTCTTTAAAAGCTTAATTTAAATGATTCAGCCCATGAATCAGTAAATGAATATAAAAAAAATAATCGTAAGCAATTATGTCACGGATACGCAGGATAACTTCATTAGTAGAACTCTATCGGCGACTGCAATGCTTCTTCTATGATGGAATCATTTCGTTTCCTAATCAAAACATCTTTGTGAGGCTTTGGGGCTGTGAGGCTGTGCCGCTGAACATGGTTAATTTAGAGTTGGAAGTCGAAGAAGGTGGCTGGCTGTGGGCTGTGAAGATGGTTGCTGTTGTAGATTGTTGATGTTGTAGAAGGAAGAAGTAGCAGTGGAAGTAGTTCTAGCCGAAGGAGTTATCCTGAAAAAGTGTCGATAACTCGAGTTTAACAACCGCCAAAGGCTTGAAAACGTATGTAGATAATAAATGTATACAGTTTGTCAGGGCTTAAATGGTATGTACGTCCGGTAGGGGGTCCGGGATCGGTTCGACTCCATCAATTGGATATTGAAATTTCAATTAAACAAATGACGGCATGGCCGAAGTCTAAAGGTCAGTATTTGGAGCTGGACAAAACAAGCTTGTGTGGCCTCGCACTCTGCGGTATGCAGATTCCCACAATAGCTTGTCCTATTCAGGCCCACACCGACCTCATGACAACAGATAACGAAAAAAAGGGCGGGAAAAGTCAATGAAGTGGGAGCGAGGGCTTAAATGAATTTTCGCCATCAACAAATTGTATACGATTGGATTCCCAGAAGTCTCTGCAGATTCTGATTCCAACTCTGGAGTCAGGAGTTGCGTGGACGGCAGTCGTGGACGTGGATAGGGTTTCGGCTTGGAGAAATTACCTGTAACGCCCGGATCCAGAGCGGCCACTACCACCACCACCAGTGCTGCCACCTTCGCCGCGTCGGCGGTCGCGCGATCGCCCCGATGACATCTCCACGCGAATCCTGGTGCCGCAGCAGCGGGTTCCATCTAGCGCCCGGGTCGCATCCTCGGCGTCCCGCCGATCCTCAAACTCCACGAACGCAAAGCCGGGCGGATTGCGCGCCACCCACACGTTTCGCAGCGGTCCGTATTTGGCGAAGGCGCCCTCAATCTCGTACTTGGACGCCGAGGAGCCCAAATTGCCCACATAGACCTTGCAGGCCAGGTCCCACTCTCTGTAGCGCGGCATGGTGTCAGATTCTAGTGTCGGTAAGATTTACGGTGGAGCGTGCGCAACTGGAAAACAGGTAGCACGTTACCAACGGTGCTCGCCGAATAAAGGTAGTACTTTTCGTTCTGGTAGTCCACTTACCTGGTAAAATGTAACTTTTATATTTTTTCCAGAAAACCTTACGGGTGACCGATAACGCCGATAACGATAACTTATCCGCTGCCAGATAGAAAATTGATTTCAACGCGTTTTGGTATATTCGCGAGCTGGGCACACTAAAATTGTATTTTTCAACACTGATTCTATCGATTATACACTCGTAAAATATACCATTAAAAACCATTGGCCGAAAAGAACTTCGGTTAATTACGAAAAACTATATCAAAGATCTGGAGAAAAAACTGGTTGGATTTATGTAGGACTTCGCTTATATCTGCTTTTGACGGCTATATTTAGTTGCCAAAAAATACCGTCTCAACAACAGAAAATAAGAGATGCCATAGTGTGTCAACGAAATAACGATGGCTTTACTGCGACTTTCAATATTCTGGAGGTGACCATTATTGGTCACTCTTAAACTTATCATATGTTTTTGTTTTAGTTTTTTGTAAACACTTGCAAAAAATTACAGATTTAGGGAAATTAACTAGACCTACTACAAAATAGAAGATCCCAACACCTTTAAGACACCTGTAGCATTCAAGTGGACTCAGAATTGCAGGTAACCAAACTTAATATACTGATTTAATCAAATGCTGACGTTACAAATTTTTTAGAACAATGTTCAGGAAGTCCAAGCCCAAAATTGAACCCCCTCCAACGGCGCCCAGTGTCGAGGAGATGTTGGAGGACATGAAAACCTTTGAGATCAATCAGCAAACGATTTCCAGCGGGACTGGTAATTCCGATTTGGAGCAGGCACTTCTGACGGACTCTTCCGAAGCCCTTACGCTTCCGACGTGGTGGAAGGTTTTCGACGTGTATGACCGGAAAGTTACGAAGCTGGCGGCCTCTGAGGAAGATCTGGAATACCAAAGGATTCAACTTCGAGAGTGCCATGCCAAACTGGAGAAAAGTGCCAATGCATTAAGGGAGGGTATCAAAAAGCAACAGGCAATGGCCAAAGAAGCTCTAAATGCTACCTAGAGTACAAACAAATACAAATTTATTTTATATATACGATTTTCGAGAGTAATTTATTGTAATGGACATTTTTAAATATTTTTGTAATTATAAGCGAAAATCCCTATTTAATTTATCACGTTCGCATCTCCATCTGCCTATCGATAACATAAGGTCAAAAAGCAAAGTCACGTCGCGCAATCGATGTAAACAAATAATCGGAGCAGAACAAACAACAACAATTCCCACATCGGAATCCAATCCCGGCATTATTCCTTATCCAGAGAAGCTTTTTGTTAAACGTCAATAAAGGTAAGTCAGACCATTTGTCCCAGCTTTGGATACAGACAATACGAATCGTTGCAGGATGGAGAAGCGCGTCACAGTCCTGCTGCCAAACGCCCGGCGGCAGAATGTAAGCGTGACGGCGAACATGACGCTGCTGGAGATCCTGGAGAAGGCATGCGCCAAGCACGGCTACGACAGCGAGGAGCACTGCCTGAAGTTCCACAACAAGGTGGTCACTCTGACGCAGCAGTTCCGCTTCAGCGGCCTGCCTAACAACTGTGTCCTGGAGATGGAGCCCACGGAAAAGCGGCGCGCGCTGAGCAGCGTCGTCGTCTGTGTCCAGCTGAGCGACGGATCCCGGGAGCAGGGCGACTTCTCGCCCAACGACACCGTGTGGCAGGTGGTGCACAAGCTGTGCGAGTCCCAGGTGACTGGCTATGAGAGTCCCATCATTGTCTACATGCGCAGTGAGGTCATCGGCCAGGAGCAGATGCGGCAGACCACGCTAAAGTCCCTGGGCATCCTAGAGGGCCGGGCAATGATGCGTTTAATTGACAAAAAGCCGGAGGAGCTGAAGACGCAGGCTAACGTATACAAGCCGCCGGAGGCAAAGCCCAAGTCCAGGGCGGATGACGACGACCAGCCGAGCACCTCGCGCTCCGCTATGGCGGCTGGTGGCAGCGGAGGAGGCGGTGGCTTCGCCCTCACCAGCAACATGATCAAGAACCTCAAACGCACTGCACCCGATGAAAATGCCACCGCCGAGAGCGACAGAGCCAATCCCTCTGGAAAAGCCGAGCCGGAAAAGGAACCCCAGCCAGAGGCAGCTCCCAAATACGACTGGGGCAGTGGCTCCGGCTACTCCCTTGCCCACCGACAGCAGCACCGAGAACAGCTGGAGAGCAATGAGGGCGAGGAGAATCCCGGTCGAGCACCGCCGGTGGTCAACGTGATTGGGCCGCGCCAGGCGGTACTCTTCTCTCTGGACGAGACCAAGAAACAAGCGGACGACCTGCCGGACTCATTCTTCGATCTGACCGTGAATGACCTGAAGATGGTGCTGCGCGATCTGAAGCGCACTTCCAGCGGGGACGACGACGCACCCCTGCTGACGGCCAAGCTACGGGAGCTGGAGCGCCAGAAGACCATGCTGGCGAAGCTGAATCAGTACAAGGACTGCGTGCTGCGCATCCAGTTCCCTGATCGCTTTGTCCTCCAGGGCATCTTCAAGCCGCATGAGCCGCTGGCCAAGGTGGAGGACTTTGTGCGCGAGTTCCTAGCCCAGCCGGGCGAACAGTTTCACCTCTTCACCATCCCACCGAAGAAGGTGCTGCCGTCCACTGAGACGCTCCTCGAGCTGAACTTTGTGCCCAACGCCATTGTGCACTTCGGCTTCCTCAAGGACGGCCTAAACGCGGTGGACAATCGGTTCGTAAAGGAGCAGTACGTGGAGCAGCTGACCTCTGAGGAGGGGGCGCACTACGCCGTGCAGAAGTACCGCCTGACTCGGGCGACCTCGGTGGAGACTAGCTAATAGATTTACATGGCTTTAAGCGAACAGTTTGCGTGATATTAAATACGAATCCGCTTTATTTCTATATAATAACTTGGTTTGGTTAACTAGGATTTTAAGTTCATGGTAATAGGTGTTAGGCTTCTAGGCTCAGAACTTGAGAAGAATTTGGCATTGAATATTTAAAAAGAGACTCGTAATGTGAAGGAATCGCGGTGAGAAGGTTTAACCGAAGACCAAAATAAAGTGTTCAAGCGCTAAGAATTATAAAATTTACTCAGTCGGAATACTTTTTCCTCAGAGTCGTTCTCAGAATGCCTGTTGGCGTCCTTCATACAGGGAGTAGCAAATGCTTGTGGAATCTCATCAATCTACTTGGTGAGCGCTGTAAGAGGAGATGCAGTGCTTTAACTAAATTGAATCTTAATCTTCCTTAGGCTTACTATAACTGGAACCAACAATCACTGGACAGGCTGAGTGCAAAGTCCTAATATTCAGAAAGCCGGAATCGTGAAGATTATACCACATTACCGCCGAACCCTTCTTGGGCGACACTTTCACATTTATGTAGGGAAACACGAAAACAGGAAAACTTAACGTCTCCCAGCTAGAAAGGATTGAGAAAGTGAAGTCAAGGAAGCTGTGTTAACTCGGACTATCTATAATCTTACGTAAAACAAAATGGTGGCTATGCGACTATTGCCCTTTCACATGAAGTGTATAATCTTTAATACCAGGGGAAAACCCACCCACCTCTTGCGAATCGTTCAAGGCCGTGGTGTTATAATGGCAGCGCAGGTGGCTGGGTCTGTGGAAGACGGCGGTACAGTTCTGTTTGATGGCCACCATCATCTCAAAGCTGCTAAAGACAAGACAACAGGTGATCCCTTCGGTTTTTGCCTTAAGTGACGAAGGCCCTCCTCTTGTTAGCAAAAAAACTCCCAAGGAACTGCGCACTTTGAAGCTGCTACAGCCATACAAGCCATACAGTGCTCTGCCAGTTTATCCTCTTTCTTGGTGGTGATTTTGGCCAAAGAGCCATTGAACCAGGACTCCGCCCGATCGTCCTTCTGGTCGCTAGCGCAGAACTCTGCCAAGGCAAACCAATTCAATAATTTATATTAAAATAAGTGACTTAAACTTACTCCGGCTGCGAGTTCCCTGGCAAAGTACCAGCTGCCAGATCTTCCGGCTTCAGATCGTAGAAGTGCACCAAGTCATCGATGCCCTGGCAAGCCTGTTCCAAATTACGAGCGGTGGGCAGCAATTTTCGCAGCTGATGCGCCTTCTTAATGTGCTCTAGACGAGAGTAAAAACGGAAAATAATCAAATAAAAAGAACGAATAGGAAATTTAAAACTTTAAAACTACAAAACTTAAGATAATTAAGACTAAGCAATTACTACATATAATTGCCCATTAAATATAAATTCAGCATAAAAAGAGTCAAGTATCAACCTTTCAGAATTCGGCCTAAATGAGACTTTGAACATTGTAGAGTTTAAGGTTTAAAGATGGTATTTAAGACTATTACGAGGCTTATAAAACATATAATGCATATATAATATATATTATAAATACGTTATATTATCGGATCATATACATAATAATACCTTTGGGATTAGAGGTGTAATGAACCCATTTCCTCCTATCCCTGTGCACGCGTAGCATCAGACTCAAGCTGTTAATGGGATTTCCCAAATACTCCTTCATAGTCACTAGGGAACTTTGAAAAGTCGAGGATATTTTCTGATACACGCACGAGCTTCTCCACGTAACCATTGAGGATATCCAGCAGCTGATCCTCGTCTTCGAGGAGTTCCATAAGATGTTCTGTGGAGGAGGCGTAGGATTTTTGAGTAACTACGCATGCAAATCCAATGCCGCAGATTACTTAGACACTTATTAAAAGGGTTATTTTGTTAAGATATTTTGGGATGGGCATTTCACTTAAGGAAGGCAGCGGCAAATGAAATATATTTTAATTGTTATCTGGGGGTTACGCTACCCTCGCGGCCTCAAAATATGGAATTCAAACAAAATTTATTTTTAAAGAAGTTATTGATCAAATTGGAAATTTTTTTTGTGCCACATATAGATCCATTTTTTCTTAATCAGAAAAAATTTGAGAAAATTTTAAAATGGCGGAGGTATAGGTAATTTAGTAGGACCGTTTTTTCAAAATCCTTGCGCATGGT
>JAEIIF010027051.1:0-11371 GCA_018874455.1 Drosophila trapezifrons
TAAAATCGATGTTTCCATACTAAAACATCGAAAACTTCGATACTTTTCCAGCTCTAATTGTGGGTGTATTCCATGGGAAGAAGGAAATACACCCACAATTAGGACTGGAAAATGCTTGCATTGGGAATGCTGACTTTATTATATCCTATTTCCACTGCCAGAAACATTCAAGACTTTAATAAACTGCAAATTTCCAAGGGGTTTTGTTCTGGTTTCTAATTTCTCCTATTTTTTAAGTCAAAGGTATTAGTTTTTCTACAAGTTTTTCATTAAATTGTTTATTATTTAAAAATAAGTTCTCAGACATTTTTAAAAGCTTTTTTCAATATATTTTTAAGCAATAAAACAGAAAGTATTGTTTTTAAATGTATTTTCTTATATTCAAAGAAAACTTGAAAGAAAATAAACCGGACAAAGGACAAAGATTTCATTCTAATCTCCTGATTTTTTCAAGATTATACAACCTGCCCCCTGTAAAACTTGGCTTATTGGCAACAACACTGACAAGATTTAACTAAGAAAAAGTTATAATAACGTTTTTTAATTAATGCCTAGTCCATTAGCTTTAATAAGCTAAGCTTTCACCCCAGAACAGAACAGTTAGTTATCATTAAATCTCGCGATTTCACTTTAATTACAGAAGAATCGCAGCGAAAAACCAGTGGAGGTGGGAAAAATCCAGCTCCTAGCTCTTTTAACACTAAATAAGTACTAAAATTTCGGGGTGGCCTGTTAAAAATCAATACACACAACTGTTAAACATAAACAAACCGAAAAAAGGCGAAAGAATTTTTCCAATATTTCCGCCTCCCACTCAAGTTCACACACACACACACATTAAACATGCACCGGCGACAGCTGTGCCCTCTCTCCCTCACTCTCACAAGCTCTCTCGCTGGCGCTGCAAGTGTGTGCGTGTGACTGATAAACACTTTCTGCGCATTCTATGGATTTTTCACAATGCAACAAAGTTGTCGGGAAATCACTTGTATTTTCCCACCACCTTAAGAACACTAATAACATGTATTAACAACGCTGGCACTGCCAAGTTTAGCTTGTGTAATAAGAAAAGCAAGGATTATCACTTAATACCTTTGTTTGAGATTTTATTGCGAATTTTTGAGCTTTGGCGAGTAGTGTGCTCGTATTTGATTAGCCGAATAACACCAGCATTCTTTGGACGACGATAACAATGGAGTTATCGATTCACAGAGTCACTGCAATCGCCTATCGACCGTTGAAAATATTTCATCTGAAATAAATCCTTTTAAATTTATTGCTCGAGTTAATGTATTATTATACACTACTTAATGCCGGAATTCTGAATTACAACTAAATATAAATAAGTAAATAAAAGGTCGCCCTTTAGTGCTCGGTACTAAAATGTCAGTCAAGTGTTATTACTTGGTTTCGAAGATTACGTTAGACACTTGAAGATAGCGCAGTGCTAGTTTCAGCTTATCACTGGCGGGTACAATGCCCAGCAGGGTTAAAATAGTTGTTATCTAAGCAATATGCAAGAATAGCCGCTATATCTAAATCTCCAACAGCCGCACACTTTTCGCATAGATAAGAAGGAACCGCCTTCACTTTCGGCCATGACTCGTCCTCCTCCTCCATTGGTATTTCTCCGGCGCACCCTTCTCCGCCAGAGGTCGTGCCGCCGCTCACGTGCCCGCCATTCATTCTCCGCTCCAAACATGATTAGATAGCTTCCTTAGCACTGGTCCTCCTCTTAATCAGAATAGAAAACCTGCAAATTGTAAATCACAGAGCCAGCCAGGCGGGTGATTCATTCGATGTCGCCTTATCTGGGACCCCGAGAACCTATATAAATTTGCATTACACACGAAAGTAAACAAACAACCGATTATGTTGGTCATCATATTTTAGCTCGCCGTTTATTATAGTATTCTTTGTTGACTAGCTTTAGCCTAAATTAATTAATTAAGAAGTACGCTCTAGGTCTACATTTGCTTTAAATAATTCGCTTTAGCTTGGCAAACGACGACAAGGAATTTTATCTAATCGCTTAACTGAAAAAGAAAATTCGAATGGAATGCCGTGCCTAGGGCCATTGATAAGTATTGATTAATTTACATAATTCCCTGGCCAGTGGAAATGCGGAAACTTTGGCCGCCAGCAATCCCTGCCCCCGAAGTACGTCATTCCACGATTAATTGCTCACATTTTCACCCATTTTTAGGCAACGCTGCAGTCGTTTTTGTTTCTCTAAGTGTTTATAGTTTGTGCCCGCCAAATATATCCATCCGTTCATTAGAATTTCGTCTCCCCTTAATTGTTATTACTTAATGCGTAAGCCTAAGGCGTCGGCTGCCCTGCTGCTGCCCTTGGTCCAATCCAGAATCCACGATCGGATGTCCCCTTTCCAGCGCCGCTGATATGCCAACTGCAAGTCGCTTAATTCATAAATATGTTTGTGTCGCCTTAAGTCCATTACGAGATAAGGTTCTCCCTCTCCGGATCGAAAGAATTTTCCGCCGAGAACAATCCCACTCGATCATGTGATCATGTGTGCCCCCTGGAAAGTTCTATTCCAACGGCGGCATTGGCCCCGGATCTAATGGTCTCCCGGCTGACCCATCACCCCGCACATAGACAAGAGATCGCTTATAATAGCAAACAGGCGCGAGTCAAGAGTGCCATTAATTACGCTTACAAAACCGAGTGCAAAGTCAGTGAGTCAGCCGATATTTCCCAGCTATTTGGCCAAATCCCCTTGGTGACTCAGCGCCCACTGATAACGAAGAACCTTGCGGAGCAGAAACCTAGGAAAATTAACCTTACGATAGCGTAAACATCAATCAGAACCCGATGGGCGATCGCTTCGATTCGATTCGATTTATTCAATGGCTTTTGTCCATTTCGGAGCCTATGTACAGAAGCTGAGGCAAAATAAAGGGGAGAATTACAAACACAAACAACTCAACTTATGGGTAATCATAAATGTAGGAGGCTTGGCCAAAAAATAAATTAAGTAATTACAATTCAATAGGCAACAACAGAAGCGGGGCAGCGGGGAAGGGGAATCGGGAAGTGGGAAGCGGGATCGACGCTCATAATGCTAACTAGGGCTAACGCTAACGCTCGCACATCGTCTGTACAGGGGCTGCTGCCTACACACACAAGATATACGCAATAATATATACACAAAGCATCGTTAACCAGTTTCCACGAAGCCACCAAACTGTGCCTGGCCTGGCCTGGCCTGGGTTCACCTACACCTACATCTCATCGCCATCTTGATCGCTCGATCGATCTGGTTGTCTAATCTAATCTAGGTCCGTCCTCTGTCACGCCTCACGTCCAGGAGGAGCGCGTGCTCCGACTCCTCTCCACTCTTTTTACAGCTCTAAGTCTAGGCTTACGTAGTGACTAAGGTTCAGCTAATAATACTACTAATACCAGACGCTAAACGCCACCCGCCAGTCGCCTTTGCAGTCCGCTGAGTTGGGGTTGCTCACAAGTACAAAATAACAAACTTAACTAGTTGCTGCTACGACACCAGCAGTCGCTGCTTGGCGCCCGTGCAGATCAGCGTCTCCCCCGTCGATCCTGATGATCCAGCTGCTCCCGATCCGGTCACAGCTCCCGTCACCGCCGCCGCTAACGTGGGCGCTGGCTGCTGTGGCGCCAGCGGGGCGTTGGCCGCGTCGGAGGTGGGGCTGTTGAGCTCGTAGGCCACGCCGCCCCAGTGCAGCTTGTAGGTGCGGGTACGCCAGCGAATCGCCGGGTTCCACAGGGCGTGCAGGAACAGATAGGGTCCGGTCAGCTCTCGAAACAGCCAGCCGATGACGAACTCGAACTTGTGGAACGGCATCGAGCCGTGCTGGACGATGGAGAGCAGCAGCCAGTCGGACAGGAACCAGCAGAGCACGTGCACCAGGTAGAACACCAGGGGATCCCAGCTGAAGAGCACGGAGGCTGACCAGGCGGCCAGGGCGCCCAGGATCATGCATTCGGAGAGCGGCTCCAGCAGTATGGTCGTCGGCACCATGGCCACGCGCAGCTTGGCCCAGCGGATGAGCCGCGCCTGGAAGCTGCCGATGTCGCACAGTCCGCTATTCTGCAGCGCCGGCTGGCTGGAGATGCGCATCTTCCAGCCGAGTCGCGTGATGTCGCGGGCAATGAAGAAGTCCTCCGCTAGGTAGCAGCCAAAGGCTCTCAGGCCTCCCAGCTGGTCAATGACAGCCTTTCGCAGCAGACACGACATGCCCGTGTGGCAGTTGATGCCCAGGACGTCCGCCGACAGGTAGATCCTGCTCTGCACGGTCCCGAAGAAGACCTTCTCGAAGGTGGCCGCAAAGCCGTCGCGGTCGCTGGTGAAGGGCATCTGGTGGACCAGCGCGTGCTGATCCGACATGTTCTGGACCATGTCCAGCAGTGTGTCATCCTTCATCTTGATGCCGCTGTCCGAGATCATGACGAAATCGTACTTGGCGGCCATGTAGCCCGGATGGATGTTGTTGATCTTCGGGTTGACGCCCACGTCCGAGCCGCCGACGAAGAGCTTGGCGTCCACCTTGGGATACTTGACTAGCAACCGCTCCACCAGCTGGATGGCCGGGTCCTCCTTGTCCTCCACGCAGAAGAGCAGCTCGTACAGCGGGTAGTCCATCGTGAAGAAGGTCTCGAGGTTGTGCTGCAGGTTCGGATCGACGCCCATCAGCGGCTTCAGGATGGAGACGCCGGGCAGTGGCTGGGCCTCCGTGGGCAGCTTGCAGGACTTCTTGTGCAGCTTGTACCGGCCGTAGCAGATGGCTATCACATGCACCATCCAGGTGCCGAACCAGAAAATCATGAAGAACGCCGCGAAGCCATACAGCGGCAGCGGTAGGTGCGACATCGCGATGTGTGTTCCTCGCGGGTGTGTGTGCGGTGTGTGTGGTGTGCGAGTGGGGCTCCCTCTTTGCGTGAGTGTGTGTGCGGTGTGTGGTGGGTCCGAATCCCAGTCAGTGTGTGTGAGTCGCTGGGTGGGTGGCGCTCCTATTCAGGCAGAAGGCATTGGCTGCGGTTGGGCCGACTTTGCGGTTTGCCGTGGGCTCGGATCGCCTCGATAGGTTGCGTTGCTCGGCGCACTGCGATCAGATGTCGTCCGTTCCGCGCGTTTTCAACATTTTGCAGACCTCGCGTCGCGTTCAATGCCCAAAAAAAACTGCTGCAATAAAGATGCAGTGTTGAGCGGTGTCATGAATCAGATGCGGAAGTGGAAAGGGCCTAAAAAACGACAAACTAGGGTTTCTGGGCATTTTGCAACACTGTTACTGGGTTTACACGTCTGCAACTAGGGAGTTTACCAATACTAAAATCACAGTTTATTTTCTTGTTGTTTTGGTTTAATAGTTTTGGTTTTAATTTTAATTAATTTGTATTATATATAATTTTAAATTATTTACTTACCTATTAATGTTTCACATTCAATATAGGATTTTTCGGTTATCCTTCTCTTACTCTTTCTGATAATGAGAAATTTCTTATTTCTGGAACTTCCTTACTCTTCTGTTGTCCTGTACGATGTATGATATATATTTTCTAAAATGTTTATTGTAAAGATGTATTTTTTGGGACCTTTCTATTTTTTTTAATAAATTGTTTGCCGGCTCGAGGTCAGGCTTGGAAAATAAAAACAAACAAAGCTTTTTATATTTGTATCCAATATATTTCGGTTACAACAACGGTAACCGTCTTCAGGGCGAATTTTTCCTGCTCGTCTGCTCCGATCGACGTGGAGTAAATTATACATAAGTATATTGAATACAAAAATAAAAAACGTTGTTTGTTTTTATTTTTCAAACCTGACCTCGAGCCGGCAAACTATTTATTAATAAAATGTTTATTATTACTTAATAATGTAAGATTAAATTACACGTTCAATTTTAGAGAGAAAAGGGTTATAGAATTTATGTTGTAAACATTCCTTTGAAACTAATATTTTACTAGATATATAACATTAATTTTACACTAACAATATACCATTTAAATTTATACTACCATAAATAATAATTATTACAATTCAATAGAATGTATTTTCAAACAGGAGTCTCCGCATAAACGCAGTATGACTTGCGTTAGCCAACACTGGTGGAATTGTGGGCCTCCATGGAACTTTAAAATATCTGTCACAAGATAATTGCACTAGGATGCGCTGTAATTGCACAAAAGAACATTAAAAAATGGCACCGATGGAATCCTCGTCGAAAGATAACGACGCCCAGGCCGAGCGGAAGCTGCCGCGGGCGATCCAGACCGCGTTCGATGCCAAGTATAATATTGTGGACATGCAGACTCCGCTGAACGCATTTATGTCCGGCCAATACAAGCGGAGCTTCGCTTACTACTCACTCCGCAGCAGGCTGCCCGTGGTCCTGACCAACGTGATAGACAGCATGACCCGTGAGAAGGCCGAGCTGGTGGCCTTATTTGGTGAGACTTCGGATTAGGACTAAGATCCAGCAGCCACTCACTAACATATTTTCCAGCTTCCAACGACTTTGAATCGGCAGCGCGCGATGAGCTAAAGACGATCATAGGACTGATATCGGAGCTGAAGTACGAGCTGCAGACGGACAAACCGTTCCATAATTTCAAGGGAGAAGGTGAGTTTGGGCCAAAACCCTAGAAAGAACCACAAGGATTGCGACTTAAGCTTTTAAATTAATCGAAAAACTCACCTCACGCCATAGAACCCGACCGAGATGACTGGAACAGCTTCCTTAGCGACCTGCCCAGTGGCGAGCGCACCTTCTACCGGGGCTGCTCCCTCAACGCCGAGTGCTACTTGTACCGCAAGCTCTACTCATTCATGGAGAACAGTGTCTTCCTCAAGCGCTACGATTACTTTGCCAAGATCAAGGAGCAAGCGCTGACCGGCAGCATGGACGACGTGCTGGCCCTGACCAAGTACACACGACGGTCGGAAAAAAGCCTGACAGCGTTCGACGAGCTGCTCAAGATCAACCTGTGGAGCAACTGCAACGATGTGTCCATTGATCCGGAGGCAGCACAGCAGCTGAACCTTAAGGTCCTGAAGAGCGTGGGGGCCGCCGATGAGTATGTGCTCGTCAACCAGGCGGAGGAGATTTGGCGTTGCCTGGACAGCGGGAATCCGAAACAGCCTAAGCAGGTAGACTTCGTTCTGGACAATGCAGGCTACGAGCTGTTCAGCGACTTCATCCTGGCGGAGTACATGATCGAGCAGGGTCTGGCCACCAAGGTGCGCTTCCACGTAAAGGCCCATCCGTGGTTCGTGACCGATGTCACGGAGAGGGACTTCAAGTGGACTCTGGAATACTTGAGCAAGCATGCAGACTACATTATCAGCTTGGTGGGAAAGAAGTTCTTGCAGTTCCTCGACGAAGGCAAGTTCGAGTTGGCGCCCGTATCACATTTCTGGACTTCGCCACATGCTTTCTACAGGTGGGATTGGTGGATAACGCGAAATATCTAACACCTTACTCACACGCTTACTCACTTTCAGAATGATGCACTCGGACCCGGACCTGTACAGCTCCCTGCAGCTGTCCAAGCTGGTGGTCTTCAAGGGAGAACTCAACTACCGCAAGCTGCTGCAGGATGTTTGCTGGGCGAGCACTCTGGAGATGAGCACCTGCCTTAGGGGCTTTCTGCCCAGCAATATCTGTGTGATGCGGCGAGTGAAGAGCGAGATTATCTCTGGACTGGCCGAGGGCGTTTCACAGGACCTAGCCACAAAGGATCCCCACTGGATGATGTCGGGGAATTATGGAGTCATCCAATTCATCAACGGAGCTCGTGAATTTGGATATTAACATTGAAAATGTCTCCAATGTACCAAAAAAATAATACTTTGCAGTTTAATTTATTGATTAAAATCGTGATTAACTTAAGACTATCATAGGACTGATATCGGATCTAAGGTACGACTTGCAGACAGACAAACCGTTCATTAATTTCAAGGGAGAAATTATAAACATCTTCCAAACAAAGAAAGAGCGGGGGAAAAAATAAATAAAAAATTAAAACATGAATTTCAACATCATCCAGTGTCCAGCAAGCTGCTCAAGATCAATCTGTGGGACAACTGCAATGATACATAATCGATTGATCCAACGTAAGCACTGATGAATCTTAAGCTACTGTCAAATGTCTAGTGGAAACAAAATAAAATAAATCAAGAAATAGTATGAAAATAAATTTCATCGTTCACCTTCAAAGGGGAGCTAAACTATAGGAAGCTGATGCAGAGATCATTTGTGGACTGGCAGAGGGGTTGCTTGAGCCTTTGCCATGCAAATCCACCACTGGTTAATGTCGGGGAATTAGGAAATGTAATAAAAATAACATTTAAACTTTACAGTTTATATTATGGATAATAAATAAATAATCATTCAAATAAATCAATCAAAGAAAAAATAAAATTAAAATAAAGGAATTTCAACCGAAGTGTTGCTTCTCAAACGATTCCTTACAAAATAAAAATGAAAGTTATGTTCTATGAAAGTCAAAACTTGGACTCGCAGAAAAGTGTGCCCAGCAAGGGGGGATAGGGGTTCAAAAACATCGACTCTATCGATGAAGATGAATCGGCAGCACTATCGATGTTTTTCGAATATCACGATAGTATCGGGCGGCTTAAAGAAAAGAAATCAAAATATGAAAACGATGAGACTATTATTAGTTCATTATTATTATTTCTTATTTTTCTTTTCTAACTTTTTCGTAAATTGTCATTAAGCTTAGAATAAAATTAAAGTATAAATACATCGTTTTTGCCTATCGATAGTGTTCCCTTTTTATGCCACTTTATAACAGTGTTATCGGGGCCGCCAAACCATCGATAATTCTAGTACCACCGTTATCGGAATCCGCAGCAGCGCAACAGTAACGAAATTGAATAAACAAATCCCAATTGGAACAATAATAAAGCTCGATTTGAGACATGTCTGGCGATAAGGATTTCGATGTGAAGAATGGAATTGTGGAGGGGCCGACGCCCCCGCACACAGAACTGGCGGCCCTATATAAGCAGTGAGTTTGGTCTTGGAGGTCGCTAAATATAGCGCCTAGTATATGTAACAACAAATAAGCCCCGCACTATCTATCCTCACTCACACACGCGAATTCGGATCTGGTTTATTAATGTTTATTACAGGAGCTTTGCCTATTACACGTTCCGCGTGCGCCTGCCATCGACCTTGGCCACCATCGCGGATTCCCTGCTGAAGGGCAAGGACGAACTGCTGGCCACATATGGTGCAGTGAGTAGAAAGCAACAACTACTGCACTTCATCACCCTTTGTAGATGACCTTGACGCGGTCCGCCTGCTTCGATTTATTTGCAGGCAGCAGGCGCGGATATTGAACAAACTACAAAGGACGTCAGGCAGTTGCGCGAGGATATCCTGGGCAATGGACCCCTGCTGCCCTTTGCAGAGGGAAAGGGTGCGCTAGATTAAGCTTTTTTCCCAAAGAAACCTCCTTTTAAAGGGTAATTCTCCCGTTCAGATGCCCAGGACACCCAGCTGTGGAACGCCTTCCTCGAGAAACTGCCCGCGGAGAAGAGAAGCTACTTCGCCGCCTGCTGGCTCTATGCCGAGTGCTACATGTACCGCCGAATCTCCGCCATCTTCCGGGCAACCAGCCACTTGGGCAAACACGACTACTTCAGCCACCAGAAGCAGACGGCGGCCAGGCTGAGTTTGGACGCCATGCTGGCGGTGGCCAGAGCCACGCGGCAGAACGAACGCAACTCGGACACCTTCCGGCAGCTGATCAAGCTGAATCTGTGGGGCAATCGCTGCGACCTGTCCATCACCTCCGGCAAACAGGTGAAGCCCACGGGCAATGCCTTCGACCAGGTCACGGATCTGGAGGAGAAGCTGCTGATCGACGGCACTGCGGCGGTGTGGCAAGCTCTGGACGGTGCCTCCAGCGAGGGCATTGTGGACATTGTCTTCGACAACGCCGGCTACGAGCTGTACACGGACCTCATCCTGGCCGAGTACATCATCGACAAGGGGCTGGCGGCCAAGGTGCGCTTCTATCCCAAGGCCATACCCTGGTTCATCTCGGACGTAATGGAGCACGACTACCATTGGACGCTGCAGTTCCTCGCCGACCATCCGGATGCGGTGCTCAGTGAGCTGGGCCAGAAGTGGCAGCGCCTCACAAAGGAGGGCAAGTTCGAGCTCTCGCCGCTGGAAACCTTCTGGACGAGTCCCTATGAGTTCTATCGCATGCCGGAGGTGAATCCTCAGCTCTATCAACGCTTGAAGGAGGCTCAACTGGTGATCTTCAAGGGGGACCTCAACTATCGCAAGTTGTTGGGCGATTTTTCATGGGACAGCACAGAGTCTTTTGAGACCTGCTTAAGGGGTGAGTGAGGCCAGCATCTTGGGATCTGTAACTCAGTACATCTGCCTATCTCATCTAGGTTTCCGTCCCTCGAATCTCTGCACTCTGCGCACTGTCAAAGCGGATTTGATCTGCGGCCTGGGAGCCGGTGTGGCGGAGCAGCTCTTTAAGAAGGACAAGGAATGGATGCTAACCGGCGAATATGGCGTCATACAGTTTGCCAGCAAGTGAGGCCTCGGATACGGAGGTCAATAGAAGGAGAAACATCAATGAAAACATCGATGTTTTATGTCGACTATCGATGGTTTTTCACATCACAAAGGATGATTTTTTCATCGATGTTTATTTTTCATACATCGAAAAACATCGATGTCCGCAAACATCGATGTTTCTCCACCTCTAGATGGCGAGGACAAGCATATAGTTGAATTGTTGTAGTCTTAGTTAATATAGCTTAAATTGTTGATCAATTGGAGCGGTTCTGTCATCGTAGCGTCGGAAATTAATGTTTGGAAACTATGAAAGTGATTGTTTGCTACTATTTAAGGTAAAAAAAATATTTTAACTTACTTTCAAGAGCTTTTATCTGTAAAAACCAGTTTCTAAAGTGATTTGTTTTAAATTTCATGTAATTTATAATGTAAACCCCTACAAAGAACCAACAAATACCGGGGTGCTCCAGAAATCACTAGGGTTTTGAAATCGCTTTAAAATGTGTCTAAAAGTATGCAATAAAAAATTGGATGCACCAATTTCAGTGCAAATTTGACTATTTTTTCGAAGACACCCTTTGTATCATAGTTTTAAACTCCTTCTTAAGTGATTTCAAAACACTAGTGATTTCTAGGGCACCCCCGATAGTTTCTTTTTGTAAATATTCATACATATTTCACTCTTTAAACGTTCATAGTTTCCAGAACCTTTTTTCCAATTCTACATACAGATGGAACCGCTTTATCAAGCCTTTTGCATTGTTATAAAAAAGCACACACACACCTCACACTCATTATGTACGTCA
>JAEIIF010027079.1:0-42470 GCA_018874455.1 Drosophila trapezifrons
TAAAATCGATGTTTCCATACTAAAACATCGAAAACTTCGATACTTTTCCAGCTCTAATTGAGAGCATTATCGAGGGGAAATAGGATTATTGAGAAAGTGCTATACATCTGGTAAATACAAATATATAATGCATGTTGCAGAAGGTATTATAGTTGAAGACTATAATTATGGTATACCCTAAGACACAAATTATACGTGACACTCTCGATCTTTATGTTTTTGCATTGACACTGAATTATAATTGGGACTGCCAATTATCTTTCGCCATTCACACTTTGCATCTCTCGTCGCTTCTCTGATCTTTCTTGCCTGGTGATCGTGATCACTAATTAGGTTTACGAGCTCGGCTTGAATGAATTCAAATTGTTTTGCTGCTGAGCGCCAATTACGAGCGTCTCTCAGTCTTGGACCCTCCCCTTCCCCCACGGCCACCCACTCCCCAGACCCCACCGCCGAGTATTGTGAATGGACTGTGTCAAGGGCGGAGAGCTGAGTTCAGTTGAGTTTTGCTTACAAGTATTTTAATTGCATTACGCAAGTTTGGCGTTCTCGATAAAACTTGCTGTGAGATTGGAGAGGGGAAAATAAGCGAAAATATAGTATTTCCCTGCCGCCCCCTTCCGTGAGAGGAGGTGAAACGGACTCTGACGCATTCCACAAGCCATGTTGTTATTGCCTTTTGATTTGTAACATGCAATTTATCACACCCTCGGGCCATGAATCACACCTGGTGCATTTGAGTCGCCAGCTCCATCCATGGATACCATACTGAGAGAAAACCCTACTTCGGATCGTGCCCTTTTTGCCTATCAAAATATAATACTTAATAAAAACCTCATATCGTAAACATGTTTCATAAATGAGTGAGCAACTTAAGAACTGATGAGTGAACAAATGATCAGTTAAAAAAGTATATAATTATATTTTCTAATCTTGTAAAATTTCTTATAAAATATTTAAAGAAATATTACTAGTCCTATAGGCTTCGTTAACTGAATTTTTCTCTGTGCTTTCCGCAGTTTTAGGCTTGGGTCTGGATTCTCGATCACGAAGGAGAATCACATGATGGAGTACATAACCCGCTCCCGCTGGCAAGCAAACAAACGTGACATTTGCCCGGAAACCTCTGCGGCTCAACCAGGGAACCAGGGGCCGGGGAGAGCGGAAGTGCACAACATGAAGCACCCAAGCCAACACATGTAGACGTGTGGAACGGTAGCCGATAGGTGATAGTGATAGCCGCATTAGAGATGAAACTCATAGGTGAGGCCGCCGCCGCCTTCCTTCGCACGCCATTAACACCCACCAAGTGGTAGTTCCGTACTCCCATTTGGGCTGCACGTGCACTCCGTACCGCAGTCCGAGTGGGAGAATAAGAATGGCCATAAATAAATGTCATAATGCAATAAAAACGAAAACAATATAAAAATAATACATGCACTTAAGTGGCACAGCTCAGCAGCGACACGCGACCGCGACCCCAAATGCGAAAATATATGTTCATATTTATATTTATAAGGTACGTAAGTATGTACATATATGAAAAATGCATATGGAATTTGAAGAGGAAATCTGCAACGGAATTGCGTGTAAAATGCGACACTCAGGGAGAGATTTGGGAATACAGTGCGTAGGTGACATTCCCCATGGAACCGCTATAGTAAAGGCTTGAAAACCTTGATTCAAGTTTTTTTGTGGCAATTTTATATATTTTAGTTTTAAGATAATTTATTCTTTTACTTTACCTTAGATTTTTTACAACAGGTTAAGTCCTGCTTCCCAGTTTTAGGCCAGAATGGTTTGGAGACCATTATAAACTTAATTTATTATAAAGAGACAAAACATACATATTGGCGAGAATTGGACGTCTCGAAATCTGATTTAAAGATCTTAAGATATTGGAAAAGTTAAAGGTTTTCTTTATTTTTTGTTCAGAAATTAACCATGAAATCGAAGATAAACATAAACCCAATCTAGGTTTCGAAATTAACGATTTTTAGAGTATGTTGCTGTCTCTTCTCTTCTTTTTTCCACCCTCTAACTGCACTCTAATTTAAACACCAATTTCTCACTATGGAATTCAGTAAAATGCTATTTTATTTGTGGGTGAACACTGTTTTAACAGTATTACAACTGTGATGATGGAGCACATTTAACGGGAGAAAACGAAGACTTACAGCTATAAATTGAAATACGAAAGCTCGCTCAGCTCTTCCGCTTTTTCGCCGCCTAAGCAGCTGCAAGTGCGTGTGCGTGTGCGTTTGTCGCAGTCACGCAAAAGTCTTTCGTTTCGTTTTCGCCCACGCCAATGCCAAATAAAGCCTCCATCTTTGTTATTGTTGTTGTATTTATGTATGTATGTCGTTGTTGTTTTTGTTTATGCTGAGCTCACCAAGCGCGCTCAACTGTAACGAGAAGCAGAAGACTGAGAGGCCGAAGAAGAAGAAGAAGAAGAGAAGACAGTGTGACATGTGACTTCTTGTGACAGCATATTGCAAAAGTTTTAGCACGCAGCGATCTACTCGTACACGCTATTCGAAGGTTTTATATTTTTGCATACATAACTCACTCTGGGAAAAACGTTAAACATGGTTTATGGGAGCCAACAAATTGCAATCAGCGTAGCTTGCATTCGAAGATTGAGAATTAATGTGTGATCTCCGCTGAGCCCGAGTGCGAAGCCTGACAGCGGAGTAATAACCCCAAGCACTATTATAATTTTGACAAGGAGGAAAGGATAGCAATGGAATGCAGATCCCATATCTGTTATAATATCTTGCAGACATTCAGTTAATATTTTTTTCAATCAGATATCACATTAAATTATTTAATTGTTTTTAAATTTGGTTTCCATAATAAGATAATTGTAATCAATCTGAGCTTGTGATATGTTAATGGTTGAACATTGGGTAAAAACTGCGATTGTTATAGTTCTGATCGCAATTGTTCGTACGATTATATCACTTTCATATATGTACATACCACACGTACTTGGGCGCTTTCTTTTTTCAGGGCTCCACGACATCTGCCGGGTTCAGTTCCGGTCGCTGATTCTTTTGTGGGGCTCTCGGTGGTGCGTGTGTGTTCGGGTTCGTGTTTTTTGGGTGAAAATGATAGTTTATTATCGTAATTAATCCGGGTTAATGTTTATAGTTGGCCAGCGTTTTGCTGACTTTCGCTTATACACATCTTTTTTGTGGTCTCTTTTTTTAATAACGGAATTTTTAATTCGATAAGAACTCATGGCAAAATAAACATTTCCCAGAGGGGTTTCTCTTCTTTCTTCGAAATAAATATTGGCCGCAAACAGAAATCATAACTCAAGACACGACTCATAAAAGTTTTTTGGCACAGTCCCCCGGTCCCCGGTCTGTCCCCAGTTAATAAATATCAAAGAAGTCGAGGGTTGACTCCGCTTTGTTTGTTTTGGGTTCACTCCGTTGGGCTTACGAGCGGATCAACGGGGACTTAACAAGACCACCAACTGGAAACCAGTAGGATGATGGGTAACGAAGTCAGCAGCCCTTTGAGGAGGTATTTTCTTGGCAGCTGCCAGCCGGGGGTTCTTTGCCGGATCCCGGCAGGACGCGTGCGCCAAGTCAAACGCAGGATAACACGTAAGTGTGTCCTTATGGCGCAAATGTAATTCTATTTATTTGATTTCCTCGAGAAGGGGACTTCCCATTTTTTATGGTTACACATTTACAATTCTTTATGCAGAAGGGAGAAACTGGAACTCATTTTTTTTTATTTTCTTGTTTCAAAAAAGTCTGTTAACATTTTCGGTTTGTTTATTTTTAGCATATAATTAAAGAGAGATAGAGGCGAAGGGTTAAATCAATATTTTCTTAAAAATTAGAACTGCCGTAGATGCAGCTATCAACAATATAGACTTTTCTAGTGCCTGGAACCACCCCTGTGGGGTTCCCACATTTCTGGAAAACTGTATCGGCGAGGGCGGCTTCCGTTACAAATTGCTGAAAGTAATTCAATTTCGATAACGTCCCCCTCCCAGGGGTGGACATAAATTCCATCTGCTGACACCAAATAAACATGGAAACGGAAACTGCAATATATTTTGTAAACTTTACATTAGTGGAAAAGGTTTTGATTTGTTTCGAAATTTAATGTCATTTACCGATGTGACGCGCGCTCGTGATTTATAGAGAACCATTTTCGGGGATGGCAGTGAGCTCTGTGCAACACCACTCTGTGGATAATGCTGACCCAAATAGAAGCCTTCTCTCCCGCACTCTCGTCTCTCAAGTTTCTGTTTACGTACTCCCGCTGCAGTCTCCCCTGCCTCCGGAACCGACGTTTTATGGGAGTTGTGCGTGATCTGAGCAATTATTACTTCTCCAACTTCCAGACTCTGCATCCGTGTTGTCAGCGACAAATCCCTCGGTTAGCCGTAAAACCGAGAGGCATGCGGAGAAGTGATAATCGACAAGGTGGGGACTGAGCTCGAACCGCACTAAGAAGATTCTCTTTATTAATTTTAATGGCTCAGCTCACAGCAATAGAAAGGCGGCTTAAAATAGAAAATAAATAGAATACGAAAATGTTTGTACACAGTAAAAAGTCGTTACGTCTATAAATCTTTTTTTATGTATCAAAAGAAATTAAAGTTGAAAGTAGTAAATAATCAATAACTTTACGTTATTGTTGTACATTTTGTAGGTCTTTGGTAGACTTAATTTTCTGCTAAGGTCTTCAAATCGCAAATATATATTTATGGCACTTGGAAATGCTTTACTTAAAAGTCTTACATTTAATACATATTTGTTTACTTAAGTGGTTAGATTGAAATTTAACTTTAATGGCAAACTTTTATTCTCATTCAATTCCATTCAATTTAATTTAAATCAATTTGTTTTCGGCAAATCAAAATCAATTTTCTTAGCTGAAAAAATTGGGTATACATATTTGTTAACATAACTTTGATTAAAATATATTATTTAAGTTGTGGTTACCTCGTTACGATTAGTTAAAAGGTAAAAAAATAAGGTTTCTAATATTCAATGGGTAAAATAGTCATGTTGTATGGAGCTACCTGCGGTTGAATGATAGAATTGGGTATCCCAATGATACCTTCATACATACCTACATACATATCTCCAATAAAAACCGCAAATTGGGCACGAAAACTTTCGTATCCACGCACAGTTTGCTTTGCGAGGGCAATCCAAAAGATATCAACGAGTCTCGAACGATGACAAGTACAAAAGTCGCAATTAAGTAGTGGGGAGAGCAGGGCAGACAATGGGAAGCCAAAAAAGACACATTCAATAGATAACTGTGTAACTGTGACACAGGCAGACAGAAAGACATCAAGCCAATTCTCATACCACAATTGTGGGTGTGGTTTTGGGGAGAACAATCGAACAGCGACAGAAGAAAGCGGAAGACAAATCAATCGAAGGGCGAGTGGAGCTCCGGCAGCTTGTAGATGCCACCGCCCAGATACTAGACCCAATTGTATCAGATGGAGTCCCGGAAAACTGTTTAGTTAGTACGATTTTATCTTCCCGTAAGAGGGGAACTGACAATTTGGCAAGAAGTCTGCACTATTACAACTGGAAACAAATTTCTTTTTATTACCGATACAGAATTAGCCGCGATTGGACTTCAATCCAAAAATAAATTACTTAGTTTCATGTAGGGTTGCAGTTTTAGTAATCATAAGTTTCTATCAAAACAATCTATAGATTCGATAGCTTACAGAGAGCAATCCTTTAAGTACTTCAAAAAGCCCAGCGAAAAATGGTATTCTATAGAAACAACATAACCTTCCAACTATAAAATACCAATTAATTTCATTATATTGCGGAGTACAATTTACTTAATTAAATTATTTTCCTTATGGGCTTTGGAGTTTAAGGAAAAAATTATTGATTTTAGTGGAACAGAAATGTAGAAGTGCTTGATGGAAGTTCTTAAAACAAAATATTTTCGGTTAACACTGGAAAAATCTTTCAGCCTACATATTTGTTCTATATATTACAGACATCTCATCTAGCCGTTGTATATTAGAATCGATTAATCAATTTCTTTCAAGATAAATCTAATCAACAAAATAAGAACAAATCGAGGGAATTTATTATTCGTCTACATTGCTCAATTGAAAGTCCTATATCTCTGCGTTGGATCAGCAACCGGATCGAAAAACTGTGATTTGTTCTGCATAATTGAATCAATTGAGTGAGTAGGGGCCACCACATCGGCGTTCAACAGAACAGAAGCAGGTCACATCAAAAACATTTTCATAATTAGAGCACCCGAAAGGGAATCGGGGAGAAATTAATGGAATCGTTAGTAATGCGCCGCACAGATTTCCCAGAGGCCTGCATAAAGCGCAGTGCAGGAAAATCTGGGGAAATTAAAGCTCCCAAAATTGTTTCCATCGCCCTTCTTTTCTTTTGCGTCGGCGCGGCCAATGCACTTTTCGGAATATGAAAAAAATAAATTGCCTTGACAGCAGAGGGAAGAATATAAGTACACCGCAAATATAAAATATTAAGTATTATTATAAATTAGATTTAAGAATAACTTTATTAATTTATATGACTTAAAAAGTAGCAACAATAGATATTGTATTTCAATTCAAATTAGGGTTAAGCTAATAACGTCTTTCAATCTACTTTAATCTCATAAACTTTAATATAAAGAGCAAGAGATATACATATAAGGATTACACCCTCTTTTATGGATAAAAACCTCTTAAAACAAAAATGTAACAATTATTTTGCCCTCAGCTGTGCCTTCTTTACAACCGAATATGTACATAAGTACGTATGTTAATGGATCGAACTTGAAAGCTGCCATTAAGATCACTTAAGCCTCGAAGTAAGGCTCTCAAATACTCCCCAGACTGTTGCTTCAGACTTAAATCGGATTCGGCGTGCTCAAATTTTATGCGTTATCAATTGAGAAAGCATTGCTCCACGAGGAAGGCGTACGGAAGGCGATCTTCTGACTTGTATTGATTGGAAATATGGGAAGCAAAGTTCAAATGCGTCACGACCGCAGAGCTGCGTTCGCCCAACGCCCCTCCAGAGATTTATTATGCTGGAGAGCCGAACGGAAGCCACTTCAGAAAGAGGGATCGGGATAGGGAGCCCGAGAGCCGACGTGCGGAAGAATGGCAGTTGAAGAATGCCACTTGAACAGCCAGCGACGCCGTCGAGCACTCGCAATTCTCCTCGTATGATGCATGTGAAAGAATGAAGCAAGCAGAGGCACCCGGGTTGGAGCAGCAGACTACAGTTGAACCTCAATAAGTAGGACCATTTTCAAGACCAATAGTGCCAAAGTCTGGGAGTACCCACACGTGAAAAATATTGACTGGGAAGGGCTGGAAATTATATCAAATTAATATGAAACAATTATAATTTTATCACTTCAGTCTACTATTAAATGGAAATTTATTGATATAAATTTCACGGTATCATAAGACAAATTGAGTATTTAAAATTAAATGGATCATTTTCATTTTTACCAAAATTAATATCACAATTCTAATTAATTTTTGTCATATAATGTTTGTTTAGATTCCAAAATTTAAAAGAATGAAATATAGTGTGTTCTATGGAAGCTTGACTGTTCGGGAACAGATTCCATGCGCACCCAACAAAAGAACTGGAAAGAAGCTAACAGCGAAGAGGAGCTTCGCTCTAGTTGAGGAAAAGGAGCAGGAACCCTCCAACCAGCCTGGAATTGAAAATAATTGCGATTCCAGCTGGAAAACGAATGGCCTGGAATTGCATTGCCCAAGGCCCATGTTGTCTCACTTCATTTACAGCAAATGTTGCGTATCTCTGCCCGGCGAGAGGAAGAGGGGCGAGCTGGAAAGGATCGTCCGAGGGTCGAGAGGGGTGACAGGGAGCGACTCTTTGGGAGCTGTCGCATGTGACGAATTCCTATTTGATTTATTCACTCCCTTGTAGCACTTTCAAGCCCTCTCCATTCGATATAGTTTTATTACCAACTCAAATACGATTTGCCACAAAGTAAATATTTTCGTCTGCAATCTGTTTCACATCCGAAAAAAAACAAACATGAAAATGCAATATGGCAACTGTAATGAAGTTCCAAGAAATAAAAAACCATCAGTTAATCCATATCAATATCAATATAAATAAAATAAAGCTAAACAATTTTGTATACTATAATATTCAAACATTTTCAACCATTAACCATTGAATAAATTTAACAACGAACAAACCCTTATGTTTCGTCTCTTAAAATGGGGAAAATCATACGGAATTTGATTAAATATGATAGCCAAAGCTGTGGATAAATGCTCGTTTTAAACACGGCAATAGATCTCAGCTATCATAAGCAGTGAGGAAGAGAGTTGGAGCTGATTCCCAGAGTATCCAGTTGATTGATTATTCCCTCTTCCCCTCCAATCTCCGGTTACATGAATATGCGCTTGGCCGGGTGTTAAATTGACGTACAACCGGCACCAAAAAAGTATTTTCTTGAGTATTTCCATTTAGATTGTCGGAATTGATGAACTCGAAGAGGAAACAAAAATCCAATCAATCTTTCGCGAGTGGGGAAGCGGTCCGGCCTCTTCGAGGGACTCCAGCGCGTGCTGTTGTCATTTCGGGGCTACGGCTACTCCCTCCACCGCAGCCTCCGCCATGTACCATGACTCCCATAACTCCCACCCGGCTGCGTCTGCGCAGCGTATTCAATCACTTCATTTGTTTTCTTCTCCATTTCGAGCTCATCTTCAGCGATCGGTCTTCTTGGCGGCGGCACGTTCGCCGCGGCCGTAAAATGTTTTATTTACTCTGCACTTATGACCCCGATGCGGATCGGGTTAAGTGAATCCGATACCCATATGCATATACCCATCGCTGGCTGCTGCATTTGCATCTCCGCCAGCCCGCCTGATGAGGCGGTTGTCTGTTCTCCGGAGCCAAGAGGAGGAGGTGCAGCTGTGCGGGCTCCCGAGTGTCGTTGCAACCAAATACAGACGCAAAGAGCTGCCAGAGATCTCGGCATTGTGTCCAATGATGAATTGTGTCCCTGATTTCGTATCATGATTGCGTACTGTGGCTTCGGTTGGCATATATTCAGCCAAAGAAAAGATTTCACAGAGTAATTAAATGCTTTAATATTTAATTTATATATTTACTTCCATCTCATATGCCTCAATCCTATTTTTAAATAATACCATCAAGCTGTATTTGATGTAATTTATACATTACATTAGTTTATGGAAAAAATGTCTAAAAAATTGGATTAAATTTTTGAAAAGTTGCATTTTTCTTATCATTCCACAGTAGACTGCGCCTCAAGGCGTCTGAGTTTGACACCAATTGAATAACAGCCACAAAGCAAAAAAAAGAAGCTATATATTCATAAACACTTTTGTAGACACAAAGCTACAAATATCCACATGCACCTAAATGCACATGAATAGTATTTATGTACACATGCCTGAGACTCTTGTGTCGCGCCGATCTTTAATTGCGGAATTGTGAGAGGCTTAGGAGCAGAATAACCTTCGGTGCCTGCCCCCAGTTGCAGTTGCAGATGCTCATGATGATGCCGATGCATTTACAGATCCAAGATGCAAGAGGCGCTGTCGTGGTGATTAATTTGACAGTGGTGTCGCCTGAACTGAGATGCGCGGGCTTTATAAAAAGGATTACACGACTGCGTTGGAAGGCGGCGCACAGTTCCATAAGAACGCATCTCCAACACAGTAACAAGATTAATTACGAGCGTCTTGCCACGGCGGCAACTTCCCCAGAGCTGCGTGACCACTTCGCATTTATACTGTGTATATTTTACAGTTGTAATCAACATATTAGGGGCAAAGCCATGTTTTTTAATAATTAAAAATATCATAAAACTAATTCAGGCCAGAACTACATATATTATACGATACCAAACAATGCAGCATTCTATAAATATTAATTTATAAATGGCCTATGCAAGTGATATTTTCCAAATGAGCTTATAAACATTAAGATGAACATGAAACATATTTATGACACTTATTTGTAAGTAATATAACGTACCTACTTTATTTTTAAAGTGTATTTCTTACGACTACACCTCTTTTTCTTGTCCGCGACTGTTCATATAAATGTTATTTTGCTCATGGACAACTCCTCAATTCAATATTTTGACATAACAAATAAAATTCTCATTTGGTGCCTCAAGTGTTTCATTAATTTAAGAGCTTTTCGGGTACTTAGCGCCCCTTGCCCTCCGTCACAGTGCCATCGCCGGGGGTTGGTGTAAGACTCGTAGTAATCCCAGCCAGAAATTAGCATATTCTTAATTCTTAGATCCTGCTGGCACGCGAGCCCGCAAAGGGGATGGTTCTTCTGGCAGCGATAAGCGGCGGCGATAATTGGAATTGGAAAAAAGGCTACCGTTCCAGCAATTCGTTGGGCCTCGGGGACAACTCTTTGCTTTCCTCGAACCATGAACGAGGCCAGGAAATGAAAGTAAAAACAATTATTTTATTTTTAATTAACTCTAGACGTCCCCAGGGAAGAGGCACTCACTCGCACACACTCACACACAGATCTCTATCCAATGCCCCAAGGCGAATTGGCGGCAATGATGATGTCATTCCCGCAGCATTCATCTCCCATAAATCACGCGGCGATCGCGAAAATCCCCCCGTTTATGCTCCAGCATGCTGAGAGCCGTGACAGCAGCCGCATCTACCAGATTCGCCAGCCTGCAGCCGAGTGGAGTGTATTGGAGTGGAGTGTGGAGTCGAGGCAGCTGCCACAGATTAGTCAGAGTCATAGTCAGATTCGGATACAGATTCGGCCTGGCGCACTTCAATTTACTCGCGATCGCGGGCAAGCTGCTCGACTGGTTTTCAGATCGCTGTATCCCAGAGCAGAGCGGGGATATATGAGCCTCATAGCTACGAAAGATCAAGGTAAGTGGCGAAAATAATGCCTAATGGGTGCCACAACTTTCCCAACTCGCGCCATCGGAATCAGATCGCCCATAGGACTGTTACATCAGGGAACCACGCTTCAGAATCGCTTACATAAAGCGAAGACTCATCAATATAGGGCCAAGACTTAACGGTTTCCAGCTTAAGGGTCACTCCACTCGCTCGCAAAACTTTCTTCCGCCATAACAATAAATCTGGCAAGCTGAGACCCCAAAGAGAAGCAGAAAAAATAAACCGCCAAACCGCAACAAAGAAACCACGAGAAGATTCTGAGGTTGGCAAGGTTAAGGTAGAAATTGGCAGAGTCTCGGTTCTGGTTGTTGAACGGCTGAAAGGGATTTTCTGTGGATAAGCCCAGCTCCGGCAATCTATCGATAGATTCTTGGTTCCAAGCCCCGATCTTCAACATAAAGTACTTGAGAAGCAGCATTAGTATGCATAAGATGGCACTATATGCTTGTGATTATGTATGCTTGGGGCATGACTCACATCTCCACCTCTCGCCAGGTAAAGTGAAAAGACCCAAACATGAGTTAATGCACATTCATGGCTTTTAAATGGGCCGATGGAAATAAAGAAATAAACTGTTGCCAGCACATAAGACGCTGGCTCCGAGCGTGACTCGTTTCCCCCATGCTTCAGTTAGTTGCTTTTTCGCTGGCCTCTCCGGGTTCCCGATTGCGGGCCGTCATTCATTCACGCCAACTGTTGATAAGTTTCTGTGACACAGCTTGGCTCGTTTGCATATCTCAGCGGCTAACGAAGCCCGTCTGTGGCACCATTAGACCGTGGAATTGGACAGCTGCGGATTGGTATCCAGTTTGGGCTACATTATCACTTCTCACTTTGCTTTATTCGGTTGCAAGGCGAACTGACACTGCCAAATCCTTCTCTAATCGAATCACCATTAAACTAAACATAGGAAACTAGACTTTACGCCTTCTTCTCCGTGGTCCAGTTCTTGGGACGGTCGGCCATGATGGTCCAGTCGTTCTCGGCGATGTTCAGACCACCGTACTGCTTCAGGGGGGTGTCGGGGAAGAACTCCCAGCCCTGTTCAATGGACATCTTCTTGATGACGCCAGCCATGCCTGGTTTGTGCGAGACGTGGGTTAATCTCAAAGACTAAGCACAGTGGGAGCGGGGAATACTAACCCAGGAAGAGGCCAGCACAGAGACCAGCAACGTGGTTGTGTTTCCAGGCCCCGAAGACGCCGCCAGCAGCAACGCCGCCTATGAAGTAGTTGATTCTGCAATGGAGAAATTCGTTAGCATCTGAGGAAGAGCTAGGAGCATTTCCGCACTCACTTATCGTCCTTGCCGCGGGCGTTCGTGGCCGCCAGGGTGGTGAGCGTGAATGCCGTGGCCATGCCCATCAGCGGACCCGTGTTGTAGGCGAAGCGGCCCAGCGTGGGTATATAGCCCTGCGGCTTAGTTAGCGTCAGCACGTCGAACATGGACCATGCCAGGCCGGCTGATACGGCGTATTTGTTGGTGGCCACGATCTTGCCAAAGGCATCCTCGCCATCGGGATGGTCGTAGTACTTGGAGCGTAAGAACGACATGGTTGGCTGCTGGTTGGCGGAGGAGGAAAAGTGCAAAAACATTAGACTATAAACCACAAACAAATGGATCCAACTGCCAAGCAACCGGTGCTCTTCCAGCTTCCGGAACAGCTACAGTTGCTCCTGGGCATATTTGAGAGCACCGCGGCGGCCATTTCGTTGGAAGAGCTTCAGAATCGTTGCATATTTACCGTAAATTTGCTAACCTGCCGAAATTTACGTAATTATTTCCAAGATCGACAAAAAACAGCTGTTGACCAATTTGCAGTGTGACCGATTCTTAAATTTAGTAATATACCAACTAGCTTTAAAATATACCATACACACCGTTCCTTAATTGTTTTTTCAAATCTTTAAAATATGGTTTTAAAAGAATAAAGAACATATAAAGCAGAGTAATAAGGAAAAACTGATGAGAAAACAGTTATGTACAAAACCTCCATTATGGCTTACGAATTATTTAAAGTTTCAGGTCAGTGTGTGCACATCAGAAATAAAATTCTGATTGGCTTTTCAGCAAAACGGACCGTTATCGTATATCGATATTTATCAATTATAATTGATTATTAATTGGCGCACCTTTTAAATTAAAAAACTTTAAATAACAAATAGTAATTTGGAGATCTCTCTTGCCGAAAACTCTTATATTAAGTTTAATCGCAGAAAAAGTCATCTATTTATCTAGAATTTTTGTTCGCTTAGTGCATGAAACCCGCTAACAGTGGAAACAAATCCTGATTCTCTATTAAGTTTCTAAAAATCCAAGCAGAATACCTTTTAAATAACCATAAATAATATAATTGACAACACAATTTTCAATATCAAGTCCGGTTTTCAATTTATTCATATATACTAGGTTCACAAACGCAGTGGCACTAACTTTAGATCTTTAGTAATAATAAGGTGCGATCGATCGGTTCTGTTCGGGTAATTTTCCTTGCCCAGTAACTAGAGGATTCAATGCGAAGAGTAAGGTGCACGACAATAGACAATGCGGGCTTGAAGTGCATATGCGCTTAGCTTAATGGTAGACTATTTTTTTTCAGTGAGTTGCAACTAAAAGTATTCACAAATAATCATGCAAGTTGCTAATCGATCTTGCCACCTTTTCTGTCACGCAAGAATTGAGTTTGACCAAAATGGGAAGAGTTCTTAGAGAGCAGAAAGACAGAGTGCTTGTGTTCGAAGTGTTCGAAGGGAGACAAAAACTTTGGCGTTTTCAAAAACAAAACAAATATATCAAAACATACAATATGTATATACAAATTAGATATCAAATTATTGGCAAATCTGTTTCGTATTAATCAGTCGTTATGTTCGTCGTTCAACGAAATTTGCTAAATATTTCACTCGGCTCCTGCAACGGTTTCATCAGAATCAAGTCATTGTTATTGCCAAAATCTAAGAAGTTCGATCTGTACACATTCACGTATGTGTGATGCTTTTGTCTACTGCTCGTCGTGTCCAATTATTTCGATGTCATCAGCCAGGGGACTCTCCACCGCCGGCTTGCCATTCTGTTGATTTGCGTCCAAATTAATCAATGACAATGTCATTCTGCTGCTAAGAATGACCTGCAGACGAGAGCTGGGATGAGTAAGTGAAACACAGGGAATAGGGGCTTATCCTTACGGCAGGTTCCTCGGCCGATCCATTGAGCTCGGCGTCGTAGACCTCTTCGCGCTTGGTCTGGGAGTCGGCAACCAAAATCTGAGACTCGTGGGCCAAGGCGCCTTCCAAGTAAATGGACTGCGGCTTTGGCAGATTTTCGTCTTCCAATTTGGACTGAAAAGGTGAGGGTGGGCAAGACGTGTAAGTAAGGCGAAACAATTTAGCAAATAGAGTTAGTTTTGGTAGTCTTAAAAACGAATAATAATAATAACATAATTAATTGTACAGATTTTGTTTTTTAAATTTCGAAGAAGGTAGAATTTTGTCTGGGATAGCGATCAGTCATATCATATCGCCTTTACTTAGTACTAAGACACACATATAGGTTACAGCTTGCAAGTTGGGCTTGGGTGTGCGGCAGTGGCACTTACATGTTCGTTTGGTGCTCGGAAAACAGGCGTTGGAGGGCGTCCAGTCCACTTGTGGCCGCCCTCGCAACTGGCTGTTAACTCCATGCCCAGTACCTGAACCAATACATAGGCGATTATATACATCAAAGATCTACGAGTGCGACAGTCTCTATATAGGTTGCCATATGCCTACCGTTAGTTCGCGCTCAGCGCTCCTTCGCTGTGTCCTGATCCCCTTCGCCGCTGTCTTCTGCTCCGCATCCTGGTCGGTGTTTGCATGTCCATTGGAAAGGTTCTGCGCGTCTAGTTTTTCGTTGTCGTTTTGCTGCTGGGAGCACACAGAAGTGATGTTAGAAACTCTCTTTAAGGCAGGGAGATGGTCAGGACTAAGCATTTCTACAGCCTCAAACGTAAAATAATAAACGCATTATTAATTACTTCAATTCGTTGTGGTTAGGTGAAACGCAACAAAACTCATTAGTCGAAGGATCTTGGTTAACAAACAAAAAGATTAAATAGTCGGATTCACGTGTGCATCCGCTGGAGTAGTGTTCAAGGATTGCCGTGCCGGACCCTTTGACGGCTTCTAACCTTGTTCGAATCGGATTCAGTGTCGCTCGTCGCCCTCTGCTTGTCTTGGCCGTTCAATTGCTCATCGGCAGCGTCTATCAAACCTTGTATGGCCGTTACAACTGGGGAAGCCAAGTCCCAAATCAAATCGGGTTGGTTTCCCATTAACAAATTGAGTTTTACACATGAATGTGAGAAACATGGAAGAACGTAGAACGACAGAGAGTGAGTATTTATATAGGTGGTTGTTTCTTTAGCTTAGACAATGGAATGAGGTTGGCGGTTGACTTAATTGGCAATGTGGTGTTTCGGTCTGGAGAAAGTGTTCGAATAGATTTCGAGAAAGGCTTGCTTGAACCGTAAAATATGTCCCCATCAAATTAGTTTAGTCGAGAGCACTCGGTGGGATGCATACACATTTAGATAGTGGGTTTGTTAGTAAGTAGATGGAAGATATCGAACTACATCGCATGCCGACAGCAGACAAGCAAGGTTAGAACAGAGACGGAGGCAGAGTCAGAGACGGGAGAGTCCGTTCCATGCACACTGGTTAGAGAGAAGGGGGCCGTGATAGTGGACAGGATGTACACGAAGTGGGATCGGGGATGGGGAAGAACCATTCCAGGGGTTTCAGCTATCCACTAGGAACCAAAACACGAAAGTAATCTGATTGTTGGCTTGTACTTAGTTGTGGTCTGAGTTGTTGGTCTGATTTTGGTCTGTTTACTGATGGGATTCTACAGATACATATATGTGAACTGAATGGTGGTTATTTTGTCTGTTAGAAGTTTGGCTGCCGCTTGAGAAACTTCATGGCAATCATCTTGAAAATGAGAACACAAAGAACAGGATAAAGATTAATAAATGATAGCGAAAGGCACGCGCTGGCCAACTAAACGTCACTACGGTGATGTTCGGAATGTTCGGAATGAATGTATCTGAATCGTTGCGGTGTATCTGTATCTGTAACTGTATCTTTATCTGTTTCCGGTGCCGATGCTAACCTTCGCCTCGTACTGGTCGGTGTTCATTTCGGCCACCAGCTTGGCCATCGCCCGCTCCGTGCTCTCGAGCTTCTGGCGCAGCTTCTCGATCTCCATCAGCTGCTCGGCCTCCTTCTGCTGCTGGTGCTGCTTCAGCGAGCTGGACAGGCTGCTGGCCACCTCGGTGGCCGACAGGCTGGCATTGTAGAGCTCCTTGCCGGTGTCCTTGGCAGCCGGTGACTTCACGGCGACGGCGGCGGCAGCGACGGCTCCTCCTCCTATAAAATTGGCGTACGATTTGGCTTTGAGATTGATATTCTGGGCCGAGAGGTCAAACGAGACTAACTAGGAAAGACTAGGGTATTTACACAGGGAGCAGTGGTACGAGAGTAACATATATCCAAGGGGGGCATGATTGATTCGGGGTTAGTATATACGTATACATATATGGCACAACATCTAGAGTAAGTACATCTACTACGCAAATGAATATAAAAACACATAGTCGCTAAGCTACTAAACCAAATGAGGAGGACATATTTCAAAAATCAAGAGGCGGCCTCCGCCGAGGTCTAGAAACTCAAGATGCGAACGGATACGGAATTCTACGGTCGGAACCATCGGATCCATCTATCTGGCTTACTTGTCTGATGCTCTCGCCAGCCTGATCGCAGGTGGGTGTGCGTGTGGTGTGCGGGTGTTGTGCGTGGGCGGAAGCAGAAGAGTACAAAATGGAATTTTTTCGGTTAGGTTCGGCTTCTGAGTTGCGGTGGCTATGAGTTTGTCTTTGTGTCGCGCTACAAGAGTAATCCTTCCTGAACACTCACCCAATTTGCTGCCCCCCAAGTCCTCTACCTGACTGTGGTTCTGCTGCCCAAAGACCTCCTGCCGGAAAGCGGGATCCGAGGGAGTCGGTCCATACGGAGCATTCGGTATCTGCTTCTTGAACATAATCTTAAGGGAGAGAGGATTAAGATTAGTTTGCTAGCTTCTGCCATCAACACCATGGTTACCTTCATTATCGTGTAGCCAAAGAACACCACGATTCCGATCGTGTAGAGAGGCATGAGGAATCCCATGCTACTGCCCCGTTGTTGGGGTTGATGCAGTGCTCCGGCTCCCATTGGCGGTCGCATTCCAGGAATGGGTCCAGGCTGATAAATATGAAATACCCGTTGGAATTACAAAGTATGTTGCAAGGTAGGTAAAGTGCTAAATAGTACAAGTTGCTTTTCATAATATACAAATTAAGTTTTACCTCACTTAAGTGAGGTACCAAGGAAACCAATCAAAAATTCTTATGAGGTCACAATAAATCATTCCTAAAAGTGGCAGTCCTAATAATGCGTTAGTCCCTTTTTTTGCTGTGTAAAAATGACAGCTCTTACATTGCAGGCAAAGAGTGAAAGATGGAGCGAGAGAGAAAAGAAAGCAAGGAATCTCACACTTAAATCGAGAGCGCTAAAGGAAAAATCCAAAATGACCGGTTCTTTCCAATCTCTTTTTTATCGAGCTGAGACTAAATGCATCTCGAAGATTTATTTTAAGCTTAAGTCATTAAGAAAGTCCGTTATCAAAAATTCTTTGGGATATACTCAAAAGTTAAAGGATCCTTCAATAGTTTAATTATTCTGAGAAAAGCATAGGTGTGATTCTGTCATCATAAAAATCACGTATCCGCCCCATGTTTTCTTGACATGGCCAGCATACAGCTGATTTGTTCTCTTCGATTCTTGCGACGATCCATTTGTTATAGACGAGAGCGAACCGAAATGGAACTGGCGCATCGAATTTGGCACAAGTTCAATATGTACAAGCACATTCTGGCCCGCTCCCACTCATCCTTTACAGTTGCTTTTTGTGTTTTCTTTTGCCCTGTCTTCTGTCTTCTGTCCTCTGCCTTCAGCTTGCGTGCAGTGTCATAAAAACAAAACCCAAATCCAAATAAAATAAACGTTGGCTATTTATAAACGACTTCCAACGCGAGCACGGATGTCTCATTCCCATCAGCATAATCGCTGCGACCGCCGTGGCCGAAATATAAGCGAGAATAAAATGTGGTTGGCCAACCGGACTCCGGACTTCCAAAGAATAATGCAAATCACAACTCACCCGTCCGTCGACGATGCGCGGAGGCGGATTGCTCGGCGAGGTCTTCCGCTCCAGGATCGGAACCGTGGGCGTGGCAGGTATGGCGCGTCCGCGTTCACGCATGGCCTGATATATGGATTCCGGATGCAGGTGGGCTGGACGTTCCTGGCGCAGGCCTGGGAAAGATTTCAATTTGATTAATTGGCCGTGATTTTCCCGGGAACTTTTGTCAGATAAAACACAAAAATCTGTTAGCAAGGCAGGTACAGTAGGCAAAGGTAAAGAAAAAACTGAGGAAAAACATATAAATAATAATTATTATTCTAGATAGGATGTTTCCAAGTTAGAGTTTTAAAAGTAAAGAAACTTCTGTTTAAAAAAAGGAAGAATTAATCACCCTTAATATGAGAATAATAAATATGTAATATTGATGTTTTAGTAACTTCTTATAACCAATATTAATTATTAATTTTGATATTAGTTAATTATTGAACGTTGAAAGCCTTATTTTGTATACTATAATTTTGTTTACAACTAAACCTTTTATTCAAAGCGTATTAGTAATAAAATTGAAAGTGAAAATTTATTGCATTAGTAATAAACAAATACGTTATATTAAAAACATGTATATTTTAATTGTTGTTTGAAATTGCGAATGCTTGGAACAAGGGCATTTGAATTATAGAAACAGAATGCAAACACCTGTTCCCAGTTCTCGGGGGGTTTTAGTACAGCAAACACGGTTAGTGGATAGAACCATATTGGGCCACCTACTAATTTCGCCCGTATAGATGTTGATCTTTTTTCGATACAAATGCGGGCCAAAGGGCTCAATACTGTCCTTCTTCGAGATATTCACGAACTGCTCCCTGTCAAGAACGACGTCACAACAGCCTACACAACACCAACAGCCAATACAAAAGCACACATCGATGTGAGAAAATAAACAAAAAAGGGTAATAAAAATGATTAATAAATAAAAATAACTTATTTGAAAAAATAAAAATTATATAAAGTACTGGTATTTCCTGATCAGAAGTTTACAACGCATAGATCCTCATAGGTAGATCCTCATAGGCAATATAAAGTTTATATTATAAACGTTTTAGCGAATCCTGTACTTTCTATTGCATTTGCTAGCGACATGGATCTCTTTCTACTTTTATAAATACTTAAGATAAATAATTTTATAAAATATCTGATCGAATATAAATTAAATCATTAATTAGTTTGTCTTTGGATCGGACTCCCTTACCAATCTATGGGTTGTATAGGCTTCGGAGATGATGTATCAATGAGCCTAAAAGTATTATTGTAATTAAGTTACAATAATATTCGACTCAGACAAGTTTTTTTTTCATTCTAATGGAAACGCTTCACTCAAAGATTTATCGTAGGTATGATAAGTCCTATAAAAGCCTCAAGGACTTTAATACTCCATAAATAGGACTAGTTTGCATATAAAGAGACACAAAGACATGGCTAAATCAACTCTCTTGGCTATGCTGATCGGCGCATGGCACACTTCTGATCATATATAAATCCGGTAAGCCATATATATCCAGCTAAAACTACTGCAATCACGGAAATCTGAAAACTTACCTCCCGGTCCTGCGTGATCCTTAATATTCTGCTTGGCTGGCGGTGGCGGAACACCGCCAAACATCATGGGGTGGAAGACCTTTGGCCACAAAATGGCGATGCATCCGATGACGGTCACGATGATCAGGGCCGTCTTTTTGGGGGTCATCTGGCTCTCCTCGCCGGCAGAGGCGGGCGGGCGCTGCTTCGACGTGGCTGTCGCGGGCATTTCGATTGGATTCTGATCGGGATCGGGGTCGTGGGCTCAGGTCCGTGAGCTTCCGATTCGTATGGCTGTGGTGGTGGCTGTTAAAGCTAAATCCTAAGGCAACTCTGCTTCGGTATTCCTGATCTGTTTGGTTCGTTGATGGCTCTCTGCAAGCTATGTGTGGTAGTTCCAGCTTTCGGTTAACTTTGACATTGGCTCATGTTGGCTGGCTTGATTCTGTACGTTTAAAGCATTATCTGAAAGATACATAGATGCGTTATGTGGTTACACGCTTCAGTTCACATCACTGGTCACGCAAACACTCGTTCTGGTGTGTAGTGTGTGTATACATTTGAATATTGTTGCGGGAAAACAAAAAAGTTTATTACATAAATAGCGGTCCCGATATTTTTTATTTTTAGCTCGCGCAATTCGGTCTTCTCGGCCCCGTCTAATAATTCTTTATTATTTTCACTTTTCTTTGCACACACAAATCACACAGGGGCTCTTGGCAATTAATGTCCGCATAAATAATATTGAATGCTTCTCCTTCTCCAAAATAAACGATTTAATCTCGCTATGGAGACCACTTCCTGGACGCTGGGGCCGGGGGCTGGGCGAAGCGAGTGCTTACGCAAAGTTTGAATGTTGTTCCCGAACTGGCCAGGCAAATTTTTGAAACTATTAGCGAATTTTCACAGATAGATCTGAAGCAGCCCGACACGACGACCCGACGAAAGCCATTCGGCTGTTTCGTCGTGGCGCTCTTCCCCCATCATAATCGTCGTCGGCATTATTTTCCCTTATTTTCGCAGTCTTGGCAAGATCGGGCCGGGGCAATGAGTTGCGACAAAGTGATTTGCAGCTTGGGCCTGCACCGGGTATTTGGTATATTCGAGAGCTCTCTCTCCCAACACCTAATCATACGACAGCGGCTATGACATTATGGCACGAAGAACTTGTTCAAATAAAGATTTTCTAAAATTTCTCACATTTTATTAAATATTTAGTTTGGTATTTTTAATTACGTAATACATTTGACAACAGATTATTATTTCTGCGCTAGTTATTTGTAATTATAACGAAATCTAGTGTTGGATTAGGTGTTGTTTCAACTGCACATTGCTGGTTGAATTTACTGTAGAGCAGCTAAAAAACGTAACGTGTTACGTTGCTTGTACTGTCGCTTACAGTAAATTCAACCAACGGTTGTGGATTGGACCATTTCAACTGCCGAATCGGTTGAATTTACCTGCAACATTTTTTCTATGCATTAATATTAGTTTTTCAATTAAGACAGCGCAAGTAATTACATGCGATTGCTATTAGAAAGAAGATGTTGTTATTTCATAAATAAATTTTATAAATGCCATTAGCATACCCGCTACTATATTTACATATGCTAAAATAAATATAGTTAATATTTTAAATTTCGCAGCTTTTTGCTCTCTTGTTATCACACGCGAGCGCTAAGAGATACACGCCAATATACACATTTGCGAGTATTATGGCTTTTCCGCTGGGGCTCCCGCTCCCCAGCGATTTCCATTTCGCTTTCAAACGCACTGACTGGCACTGGGCGAAAGTAAAACTTTTTAATCGTGCTTTGCTGTTTTTCTTTTCTAATGCATCTCTTCATCTTGGCCATCCGGATTTTATTTTTTATTTTCTTGCCATTGAGCGTTTGAGACAAGAGCTTCCATGCTCTCGGCGTGACCAATTAGTGTCTTTATTTTTGGAGGCACGGCATTGTAAGGGGGGTTCAATGTCGTTTGGCTTAAAAGGTGTACTCATCATTTATTTTTAAAATTATGAATTGGACTGCGTTGACATTGGGTCCTTGGCATTCTTGTTGTCTTTCAAAAACACAAATCTTATTTAATATTTACCAGTTTCGTTGGTGTACACGCTAAGTTTAATTCAAGATTCGTTCCTTATCTAATTACGGCTAATTTCAAACTGTTTGTTTGTCGTTATAAGTTTCTCTGCCAGACAGCAGTGGCAACAATAATTGATTTTTCCGACTGCCAAACGGACCATTTCAAATTTTTCGCGAACCAGCTGGGAAATACCATGAGTCAGTGTGACCAGTCTGCCTCAGAGTACAGTGGTGGCCACTGTCTTAGCAATCATTTTAAAATTAATATAGGGCTTTGATTTATAAATATGTTAAACAACAAATTATTTACTAATTAATTTTTTAAGGAAGGAATAATCCCATTTACTATGAAACCAAATGTTATAGACTAGCAAACTGCAAGCACTACTCTATTTTAACAACAAAAAGTCGAAGATGATCTGTTGCTTATACATTCAGTCATATTAATTTATGCGGCCTGACTTATTTACTTTCCTTGCGATCACAGAGGAAAGTTTTTGTAATAAAACTGCGTAAAAGTTGACTCAATTCAGTTAATTACCGTCGCCGTATGAATCACTGTGAACTGGCATTATTGTTAAAAGTGTAAACACCCGAGAGGCATGCAACAGTGGAAATATACAATTATTGTTTATAAATCGGGATGCTTGAAAAAAGAGATTGGGTCACACTAATTTCCTTTGTGTTATAAAATTAACAATTTATAAATACGCATTTTCCGCTGTCCACCGAATATCGCCGAGATTTTGGGAGAGTACAACGAACTACATACTTGCGGTCAAGTCACTGGGATATCGAGGATAATCACGCATCTGGCGTGGCTGGTTTTTGTTTTCTTCCACGAAACTGGAGCCAACAATGGACAACGAATCGTGGGCCTGTGCGTCGGTGGAGAAGGACCTGACCCGAGTGGTGACCAAGCTTGAGCAGCTGCACGAGAACGCCTCGGCGGACATCGGGGACATTGCCACGTTGATGTCGGAGCTGGTCAAAGTGCTGGGCAAGGCGGAGCAGGCGGTGACGACTCTGAACTCGAGCACACAGGTGAACGCGACGCCAGCCAGCGTGGACGACCCCATGGGCGATGGGGTGAGCATGCAGGTGGAGACGGAACCCACTGCCCCGCAGCGCCTCACCGAACGTCAGATGGAGATAATCAGGGACGCCATTGTTAAGTGCAACGATCGGGTGCAGAAGCTGTCTACGGACCACCGCGACCTACACGGCTCCATTTCGAAGATCGGCAAGGCCATTGACCGCAACTTCAGCGCTGACTTCACCTCCACCATGCGCGTGGATGTTCTGCAGAACGAGGAGAACCTGATGCTGCTGAACAAGGCCATCGCCAAGCATTACTGCCGCCAGGGCATGGACGAGGTGGCCCGCACCCTGATCCGTGAGTGCAAAATGCCCGAGACTCACGCCCAGGATGTGTTCGACTCGGAGCGGGAGTTTGCCGCCATTTATGGAATGTGGGTGAAGATACAGAAGAGGGATCTTACCGAAGCCCTCATGTGGACCAAGATCCACTCGCAGCAACTGAGCGACCGGCACTCGTTGATAGAGTTCCGGCTGCACCGCATGCGCTTCATGCAACTGGTGTCCTACGGCCTGGACTCGCAGCGCGAGGCCATCAGCTATGCCCGGCTTAATTTCAACAAGTTTGCGGTGCGCTACGAGCACGAGATAGCCAATCTGATGGCCAGCTTCATATATCTGCCGAGTGGGCTGGAGAACTCGCCGTACAAGCACTTCCTGGGCCAAGAGATGTGGACTGAGCTGTCGTTCATATTCCTCAAGGACGCTTGCCAGCTGCTGGGCATCAGCAAAAACTCGGCTCTGTCCGTCGTGGTGAACGCCGGATGCACTGCCCTGCCCGCCCTGCTCAACATCAAGCAGGTGATGCAGTCGCGCCAGGTGCTGAGCATGTGGAACGGCTGCGACGAGCTGCCCATCGAGATCGACCTCCAGCCGGAGTTTCGCTTCCACTCAATCTTCGCCTGCCCCATCCTGCGCCAGCAGACCTCCGAGGACAATCCGCCAAAAAAGTTGACGTGCGGCCATGTCATCTCGAACGACGCCCTCCACAAGCTCAGCAATGGCCACATACTCAAGTGCCCCTACTGCCCCGTGGAGCAGAACGCCGAGGAGGCTGTTCGCATCTACTTTTAAGCAAAATCTATGTATTCTTCACCCTATGATAATCACCACAGCTTGCATAGCCTTTCGGTTCAGTTCGGCTCGGTTCAGGTAGCTTGAGGATCGGCCGGATGCCGGCTTGGGTGGGGTTCCTCTTGTGGGTCGGCCGGCTTTCCTTAAAATTCATAATCATTTAAATAGTTTGCTTAGATATGTGTTCTTAGACAAATTCGCAGAGCGGAATCGAACTTCCTGTGCCGTGTTGTGCATGTGTCCCACATCCTAACGAACCACTTAGTTTTAATAAATATATATATACTGTGTATTTAAAGCCAACGTCTACCGAGTTTTCATATAGAATCCATGTTTAATTAATCGTCCAAACTACACTAGTGCCTATGCTTGCGCTTGTGCTTATCGCTGCTATGTTTCGAAGGAGGCGACTCTTCTCTTCGCGCAGATCGTGAGGCGTAGGACGCGGGAGACGTAGACCTTCGTGAGCTCCGGGAGCTGCGCGACGATCGCTCCGAGTACCGCTTTGGGGATCCGGACGAACTGCGCGACCGATTGCGCTTGGAGGATTTAGAGGAGCGCGAGTGATCCGGCGAGTAGTCGCGACGCTTAGTCTCTGCGGTGACGTAGGGCGAGTGGGACCTTTTCAGGGCGCTGCTGCTTAACTGGGCGGGACTTTCACTGTGCTTGGAACTCTTTGACTTCGCGTGCACGTAGCTTAAGGGAGACTCCACGACAGCTTCAGATCTCGAGTCCTAAATTCCGGGTTATAAAGACAATGAAACACTGAGTATTCTTTAATTTCAGAAAACCCACCTGTTTAAGCAATCGCTTGCGGAAGTACTCCACTTGCTCAGCAACCGTCCACCCAGGCTCCACTCGCCGCTTGCCCGACTCCAGCTCGTCCTGATATTGAATGGCTTTCAGTTCAATCTCCCGCAGCTTCTGGCGTTTCTCATCGCTAAACTTCTGGGAATTGTCGTCATCCTCGCTCTCCTCGTCGGAGCTGAAGAACTTGGGTGGATCCGGCGGATCGAGTGTGTCCCATTTGCTGGTGGTAATAGCCTGGGCTTCAACTTGCTGGGGGTCAACGGTCTCCCACTTCGAGGGTATAAATCCCGGCATCTTGATGTGCGTCCTTGTTTCTTTTTCGAGGGGCACACCGTCAAAGTCCTCATCAACTGGAATTATAGATTTCTGGGTAGATGAAGGGGATTTGGAAATACCAAAAACAGATACTAACGTGGCACGCCGTCTATTTCGTCCAGGTATTCTTCCTTCTTTGGCGTTCCTCGCTGTGGCGTGCCAGCATCTGGCAAAGCCCGCTTCAAGGCACTCTTGAGCAAGGCAGCACCATCCAGGGGCACACCGTCCAAGTCCTCGTCATCCTTCTCCTCTCCAGAGAGTGGGGCACCGTCGATGTCTTCCTCCAGAGCCTCCTCAGATGGCGTTTCCTCTGGCTGAGGCGATGTACTGACCGGCATTACGTACTGAAAACAGAGCAACAGGATGATACCGAACGAACCTACGGCAAAAGATCTCGTAACGAACCGGTTTGCCCAGAAATTTGGCTGTAAGCTGAGCCAAAAACTCTTTGGGATAGATTGTCCACTCCTCCCAGGTGTGAATGACATTGCAGACTCTGGACTTGAAGCCTTCTGCCTTCAGTCTACTCTCGATATTAGAGTAGTAGTTGTGCAGATTTTCGCAGATATCCATCAACTGTTTCTCCACGCTGAAGACGAAGTTTTCATTAGGAAACTGCCACAGATGAGAATGAGAAGAGTGAACTTACGATTTGCGGAAGAACGATGCATTGGCCACCTTAACCGTGCAGTTATGCAGTATATCTGAGATCAGATACAGTCGAGCAATCTTCTTTGATGCCGGCGTGTTGAGGCTGGCAAGAGACTCGGCGATGCATTCGCATATCTCGTCAGCGGCATCAGCGTGCTCAATGCAGAAGATCATTGCATCCCCAATCCGGGCGCGTTCCGGAGTTAGGTGTCTTATGAGATCCTCAAGGCGATCACGTTGACTGTCAAGGAATGAAACATTAGGTACCGTGAAAGACTCTCTTCGCCGGAACATACGCATTGGACAAGGCGCCCTTGTGCACCACCGGAGCATCGGGATCCACAACGAGCTCATCGGGCATTCCCTGGGTATAAAAGTTGGCAATCGGAGGCTTCCAAACCGGTCCGTCCTTGAACATGCGGAACTCATTCTCTTTCCACTCATTGGGCGTGTCTCCTTGCAGAAGGGAGAAGAGCTTCCACCGGTAGTAGATGTGAGCGGGACTTTCGTTATCGAAGAGAAACGAGAACAAGGGATTCTCCATTTCACGAATCATGATCAAAGCCTCAAACATGGGTCCCTCGCGGATAACAAACTCGATCATGCGGTGGATTACGTTGAGCACGGCCCTGTAAGTTACAAAATCCATTTAGTTCCAATAAAATACATAAATCCCTTTGAGCTGTCCGTACTTCTCTGTGGGAATGTGAACCTTGACGACGCACTTGGCGAGTATCTAAAGTAAACAAAATATTTAATACTGTATTTTCCTTGTGGTAAAAGAACTCTGTTATAGTTACCCTCTCCATATTTTCCTTGTCCTCCTCTTGATCGAATTCCTTGTAGTTTTTCTTGGGCAAAACGTCAGCTTCGCTTGGCGGCGGTTGGGCGTTAAAGGGCAGGCCAGATGGAGGCGGCGGAAGTGTCATTTCCAGCAGAGCTTGTGGGGCAAATATGGGAGTGTTCATTATGGGCACAGTCTTGCCTGTGGAAGAAATAAGATAGGACAATTAGAATTGTAATAAGTGCTTCCTTGATCCCTCCGGAGTTCAGTAAATACAATTCAGACTTTACCCCATCCCAGACGCATCTCATAGCCCATAATGTAGCGACCGTTGAGTGTTCTCAGTGCCCTTTCAGCATCCCTGCGACTCATGTACGCCACAAAGCCGCAGTTGCGACCTCGCTGCTTTTCCTCCTCGGAACGGGGCCACATAATCTTGATGCTGGCCAAGGGGCCATAGCGCCCAAATATTTCCATGAGCTGCTGTTCGGATATCTTGGGATTCAGGTTGCCCAGGTAGAGGTTTGTGGTGTTCGGATCGCCGGTATCGAAGGATCCCGACTCCCGTGAGCTGTTCGACGCCTGTGAGGTGGTGGAGGCGGCACTGCTGCTTGGCGCAGCGGCCGCCGGCTGCTGCTGAGCTGGTGGGGCATGGGATACGGCCATGTGCTTGTACTTGTGTCGCTCTTCACGCTCCTCTTGGATCCTGAAATTATAGCTTAAGTTAGTGAGCTCTACTTGGACACTAGTCATTGATTGATTTACTGTCTCAGCTCCTCCTTGAACAGCTCCAAGTTGCTCTTCTTCTTTTCCTGATTTTTCTTCTTCAGTGGTCCAGGATCCTTTTTGAGATCCGAGGCTAAAGTCTTGGCGTACTCCTCAGCCTTCTCAGCGGAGCTCTTCTCCAGCAGCTTGGCGCCAGGCTTGTAGAGCTTCCCCTTTTCCGACTTGTCCTCGCGCCGTGATCCCGCATCGTAAGTGCCAGCTTTTACCCACACCTTGGAGGAGGGTGTGGGCGCGTCTTGAAACGTCTCCACGAACTCAACAAAGGCCTGAAAGGAAGAACCAGAAGAGGTCTTGGCAGTACAGGAGGCTGGTGGCCAGATAAGTCACTTACGTGTGCCGCAGCAGCCGCATCCTCCTTCTTCTTTTGCTCCTCGATCTCCTTTTTGGACAACTGCCTCTTCGAGAACGTGCCCACCGTAAAGGCCTCGAGCTTTTTCTCGCTTATTCGCTGAAAATAAAAGCTGGTTTCGGCTGTTGGATTGCAGGTCTTCGGGGCTCTTACCTTCATGCTGGCCGAGGCAGCAGCCGCCGATTCCTTCGATTTATTTATGGCATTTGCTGGTTTACTCATTTTCCCCGACTATTTATTTCTGCATTTTCCAGAGATACAGCGAATATGCGAGCTAGTGTGGCCGAAGCGGGGAAAGCAGTAAAAGTATGGCCGTTGGCCGCAACTCACGCACGGCACTACGATAGCTGCAGAAGTCCCATCGCCAACGCAGCGCTATGTAAATTACTACTTTTTATTATAGTTTTATTTCCCTAAATAGATGCAAAATGGACATCTGCCGCTTGTGTTTGCGCGGAGTAAGCGGCTCCCAGATGTGTCTGCAGATCTTCGATGCGGACTCGGCGGACAACAAGGTTGCGGAGGTGCTGCGACAGCATTTCTGGTTCGAGGTAAGCCTGGCTGCCTCACCTCACCCATTTACCCCCGTACATTTTCACGGGACTTTTCGTTCCTGGTATGATCCTAATCCGATATCCCCGCCCTCAGGTGCTGCCCAACGACGAGATATCGAAGGTCATCTGCAACGTCTGCTGGACGCAGGTGTCCGAGTTCCACCAGTTTTACGTGTCCATACAGGATGCACAGGTGATTTACGCCACCACCTCCAAGTTCAAGCAGGATCCGGAGATGGTGAACACCTCCTGGCCGGAGGAGGTGCTAATGCCGGCCGATGTGCTGGCCGTGGACAACGATGTCAGTGCCCAGCTGAACGTGAATCCACTGGATGAGCTCGATCTCGGCCAGAGCCTGTCCCCGGAAGACAGGAAAGTGGACATTAAGACCGAGCGGGAGAGCCCCGATTTGGAGTTCTTGGCCGACGATACCAACAATGATGATCGCGACGATGACTACGAGGAAGAGGACGATGACGATGATGGTGAGGACCTGATTGTTACCAGAAGTGGTCGCAAACGGAAGCGGGAGGTCGCCAAGCCGGCCAAGACGAAAAGGACAGGAGCGGCGGGCAGAAAGGTCAAGGACAAAATCGTGGCCAAGCGCGGGCCAGCCAAGAGAATATTCAAGATGGAACGTCTGCCTCCGTTCTGCAAGGAGGACGAAGAACTAATCAAGCGCTACATAGTCATGGGCTGCGAGCTGTGCATATTTCTGGCCGACGACTTCGACGGCATCCGCGAGCACTTCAAGGAGAAGCATCCGGACGACCGCCCGTACATCAAATGCTGCGGGCGTAAGCTCAACAAGCGCTGTCTTATCCAGGAGCATGCGAGAAGGCACGAAAATCCCGAGTACATCAAGTGGGTCCTAGCTTTATTCCTCAGTCGACATACCTTCTAATTGACCTACACTTATTTTTCCGAAGATGCAAGGACTGTGGCAAAGTGTTCGCCAATTCGAGCGTGCTGCGCGCCCACTGGCTGGTCCACCACGTGCCCGACGAGGAGTGCGACTTCCAGTGCGAGGACTGTGGCAAGCGCTTCTCACGACGCAATCTGCTCGAGCTGCACAAGGGCTCCCATGTGCCTGTGAACGAGCGCAAGTTCATCTGTCCCCAGTGTCCCAAACACAATGCGTGCGTATTTCCTTCCATCCCTCCTGGGCAGTATGCTGGATGCTACTAAATCCTTCTCTCCCCCAGTTTCGCCACGGAGTACCACATGCAGGTCCACATCAGCATGCAGCATCGCAAGGCTGCGAACATCTGCCATGTCTGCGGCAAGACCATCAAGGATAAGGCCGTTTTCGAGAAGCACGTTCGCCTGCACTTCGAGGAGAGCGGGCCGCGCATCAAGTGCCCGCGACCGGACTGCGAAAGCTGGCTGAAGGACGAGGACAACCTTAAGCAGCATTTGAGGCGCCACAACGACGAGGGCAAACTGTTTATTTGCGCGGAGTGTGGCAAGAGCTGTAAGAACTCGCGGGCGCTGATCGGCCATAAGCGCTACTCTCATTCGAATGTGATCTACACCTGCGAACAGTGCGGAAAAACATTCAAGAAGGATATCAGCCTCAAGGTAGGAAAGGCACTACTTTGTATCGTATTTGTATTTAACAAACACTTCCCATTGGCTGTCCTTCCAGGAGCACATGGCACAGCACACTGGCGAGCCTCTGTACAAGTGTCCCTTCTGCCCACGAACCTTCAACTCCAACGCGAACATGCACTCGCACAAGAAGAAAATGCACCCAGTGGAGTGGGATATCTGGCGTAAGACGAAGACTGGTAGCTCCCAAAAGATCCTGCCCAGCGCCCAAGTGGCTCAGATGTTCAGGGACGATGCCGATGCCGCAGCTATTGCCAATGACTATACAGCTTAGGCCTAGGAATGCTTAAGGAAATCGTTGCACGGAACCATTGCTTAGTTTTTGATTTATCCCTTGTTTAAAAACAAAAAATATACAATAGGACTTATTTGAAACTCGGCCTTTCTTTAATAGATCGAACGGGGCATTAGGGGAATAGACAATGGTGTATTTTAAGTTAAAGCGGGGCCTGAAAGGATTTAGGGAATTATAATTACAGTTAAAAAAGTTTAAATTGAACAGTATAGTTTAATTAAAATATTCGGTTCTTAATATCTTTTAAATCTACCAACAAAAAATAACGAATTCTAATGACCCTGATTGCACAAAAACGCCATCAGTGCCATGTCGCGCACCTCCAACGTAACACGGCTGCGGTGCTGCGTTAAAAGGTATGAGTCTTGCAGTCTTTGCGTCAAGTAGAGCTCCGATGACTCCTGCATCACCTGCAAGGCCCCCTCAGTGACCCTCATCGGGTACTGGGTCGACATAATGAGAATTTCTCGCACTAATCTCGAGAACGGCAGCCGGGGAATTAGCAGGCCGGGATTGGCCTGCAGCTTGAGTATTTCGCGCTCCATTCTTATAGCGCGGCTCATTGGTTTGCGCGGCTTGCGTTTCTGGGCCCCACTGGATGCTGTCGGCTGGGCAATACTTCTCTCCTGCCTTTGGCTGGTGCTGCGTCGAGTCTGCGGCGATCTGCCTACCGGGGAGCGATTTTCGATGTCCTCCTCACTGGTATCGCTTCTGTTGGTTGCTCGGGCTCTCCGGACAGCGGAGATGTCTTTTCGCATCGTCGAGCAGCGCCGATTGCTGGCGTCCTGCAGTGTAAGCTGGCTGGTGGTGAATTCTAGGCCGTAGTCGGTGGCATCATCGGTGTCTGGCGAACGGAAAGCAGTGTCGTCGTCATCGACGTCTCCCAGAGTTGCCTTGACTTCATGAACCGGACGCCTGGGAGCGCCTCTTTTTGGCGGTGGTCGCATAGGACAAATCAAACAATGAAACGCTTTAAATTAATAATTATTGTCTGTTTTTGAAGGCTTCCCGCTTTTTTTAAACAGTGGGACCGAACTTTAAATAACATTTCCCACTAGAGCTGGAAAAATCTCGATGATACTATCGATTACATGTTAAAAAAACATCAAAGATTTTCTGTACTCACTTAAATATATCGATACCTAATATATCGATAGCTATATTGATATCGGCATACAATTTAAACTAGTCGAAAGGAATCCTTTACCGAATCATATTCATATTAAAATTTTTATCCTCTGCTCCATACAAGAGGCATCATTTGTCGGAACACCAACCCTCCCAAATATAAACTAGGTTCAAGCATTTGTCAATATTTACGTCGGTTTATATTATACATATTTTTGTTATTTTTGCTTCACATATATTTACATTATTAGCGCTCCTTGCGCTTAAACATGTTGCTGAGGCGTCGCTTAGGTGGCGAGTTCTGCAATTAAACAGCCGAGAAAAATATAAGGAACAAGTGGGTTTACGAGGATTATTGAGATATTTGCTGCTTTGGTTCTTCTATACCCATGCCCGCACCATGTCCACCAGCAGCGAGAAGAGTGCCACAGCGACCGAAATCCCCAACACAACCATGGCCACTCGCTGCCCGAAACTAATGGTCCGGAAGAGGGTCCCATATCGAACCATCACCCCTGCGGGCTGCACATGAAAAGGCGCCGTGGACCTCCTCTGCCTGCACAGCTCTTCGAAACAACAGTCTTCCATCTCACTGTGCTCGTTGTCTAGAGTCCACTGGGACATGTTGTCAGCCTCGAACTGCTGTTGCTGCAGCTGCCAGGAATCGTCTACCTTGAAGGTGACGCCTACAATTGATCTCCTCCGCCTCCCATCGTCCAGCACCACCGTATTTCCCATCAAGAGCTGCGAGGGCCGCCCCGAATGGGAAAGGCGGTCGGAAAGACGAACCTGGGCGAGAGGTCGATCCTGATCGAAGCGGGCCATCCGCTCCTGGCACATTTTCCGCCGCTGACGCATCCGCTCCCCAGAAGTGCCAACCTTCAGACCTTCCGACCGGCTCTTGGACAAAACGTTGCCGTTCAGATAGAGCGGGACGCGAGCTTGGCGTTTGGGGGTGTGGCTGATCCGGCGGGTATTTCCCTGGGTCAAGGCTAGCAGCGCTCCATTGGACAGGTGGGGGGTTGTCTGCTGATCCGTTGCTTCGATCTCCTCCGCATCCGAAAAGACCGCATCGCTAGCGCCAATCAGACGCTGCTGATCATAGTAGGAGCGGCTCTTGCGAGGCGTAGACGTGCAAAACACACCGGCCGCCTGACGCTGTAACCTGCGGCGCTGCAGCCTGGTCAGTATACTCGGCCGCTTGCGCTGAGGCAGCTGTGGGAGATGCCAGGGGTATTTGGTATTCGGTTGTGGTTAACTTTCGGCTACATTGAGCCACATAAAAGCACATGGACTAGGAAGACGAAGACAATTACAACATAGCGACGAGATGGAAGACAGGCACTAACATGTATTCAATACACATTAATATTCTATTACCCTGGGACAGGACACTGAACTACAGTAAGGGGGACATACTTGAATTGTTGTCTTTTACAGATTATTATTGTGATTCCGCTTGAAAGTGTGAAGCTTTCTCAGAGTACAGATAAACAAACACTCTCTCGTTCGCTACTGAACGAAACCTATCAGCTGTTAATGCTGCTTTGCTTGTACATGGCAGGCAACGGAGCCTTAGGGGCCGCTGATGTATAAAGTAATCTCACATTTTGGCTATACACTTTCGTAATGGATTTTATGTAAGCAAATCTGGGTAAACAATCTATATTTCTCAACTGAAAAATAAGAGAGGGTAGAGGCACCTTTTTTCCTTCCCATTTATAGATGTTTAAAGGTCACTTCTATACCTAGCTGAGATGGTCCCCGGATGGTCGCATGGGCATACACAATCTACCAACAACCAAAACATTGAAGCACAAAATTCTACTTGTTTCCCGACTTACCTCGTCCCGGGGTAGGCCGCTGCTGCCGACGCTGAAGCGCGTGGTCAGGAACTTAAAGCGCGCCGGTGTCTTGGAGGTGTTGTGGTCGCCAAACTCGCGCAGAACCTCCCGAGGCGGCTCCGAGCTGCCGAAAGACAGCCGGCCTCCGTTCTTGCTTGGCGTGGGCGGTCCAGGGCGCTTGTAGTGGGTGCCAATAGACTTTTTGCGCGTCCCGGCGCCCGTAGAACTGAGCAGGGCGCACATGCTGTCATCGAGACTGTGGGGTCCGTCCTACAAATGAAAATACAGGCGATCTTTAAAATAAAGTAAGACATATTAAACGATAGACAAAGACGGGCGTATTAGTTGGCACAGAAGTAACTTATTAAACAGGACACACATACAGCATGCAACAAAAAATAGAGATAGAGCCAAGACGAAACAGAGACTGGACTTTACACTTTACACGGGACAACTGCTCACGAAGAGATAGCAACTAAAGTGCGAGCCTATTGATATGGTTTGCTCTCTCAGAGAGATAGAATGGAAGAGCATATTATGAAAATATTCTGTATTATTTGTTTTATGGCCGTCAGTTGTCCTTACTTATTTACACAATGGATTATTAAATCTATTTATATTTTTTGGAGACCCTTCTTAGGGAGTTCTTCAAAATGTCTGGTTAAAAAATACAATTTTGTTGTTAAATTTCAGGTACTGCGACCAGAGAGAATCGCAGGAACTTCGGGTAGGTTCGGCAGGCTTCGTGCGCTATCTAGACCCACGGGGGCACAGTCTGAGCACCTGTGCTGTTTGAAAAACACTACTTCCGCAGGCGATTGTGCCAGATTCGAGCCCATTGTGCCCTCTTGGCTGCTGGCTGCGCCTTCAGAGGTGTCCCGCTCGAGCTGGTCCTACTACCGATAGTGCTTACTTTGAGATCTTCATCCTGGCTGCTTAGATCGTACTGGGCCGCATAGGTACTCTTCAGATGCGGCGGCTGCAACGAGTTTCGATAGTTCAACTCCTCGGCCCTGCGGTAGAAATAAAATATGGTTTAGATTAAGGTTAATTAGTAATTGAATAAGGATGATCCGCTTACGTTATATCCGGAACCCGACCCAGCTTCAGGTCCGTCAGGTAGGTGTTGTTGAATACTTCGCCCTCTTCGTCCTCCATTGCCAGATTGGAGGATGGGGCTGTGGGCCGCTTAAAGGGTTGCCAGTCGTCACTCGCCGCCAATGAGCCGGCTGAGGCAGTAACCAGGGGGGCGGGCGCAGAGGCCTTGGGCACGCTGAGTGGCTGCATCTGAAGATGGTTCAGCTTGGTGCTTATTATCGCGTTCTGCTTCTTCTGCTCCAAGATTTTCTCGTTGAGGCGGACAATCTGGCTGGACAGCTTGCGCGTGTGGTCTTCGTACTTGGCATTCTGCAAGGAAATGGAATTATTAAACCTAGCTTCCTCGCTATGTAGCTAGGTTCTGAAACACTTACCTGGGCCGCAAGGTCCTCGAGCTCCGCCTTGTTGCTGGCCGCATCCCGCTCCTGCTTCTCCTTCATGCGGGTCACCTCCGCGGTGTACAAAGAGCGCTACGGTTGGTGCGTACCAGTGACCGAGTGGAGTGTGGAGTGAGTGTGTGTGGTATGCGAGAGTGATTGAGACAAAAGTGAAGACAGCAATAACAAATGAAGAGCAGACGCAACGCAAATGCAACGTTTTAGAGGAGGCATGTGCTCGTTGCAGGTTTATTAAGTAGAAGCTACATACATAAAACTCTTAAGAAGACAATAACAAAACTACAAATAAAAAATATATACAAGTTACAGCGCCTACAGCTACAGGCCAGCCTAGAACTGACTGGGGTTGCGGTAGTGGAGCTCGAGGGCAACATCATTGTGGTACAGAATCATATGTACGATGCCCATCAATATGGCCTGTGTACTGGCCAGGAACAACACCATGCGCCGGCTTATGCATCGCCGGTCGCGACCACGACGGCACATAGTGCCAACATGGTGCTGGCGCGGTTGGTGGCTGTTCCTGGCCGGTGCCGCTGCTTCTGCGATTGTCGCTATCATTGCATTTGCTGCCCCTCTTGTGCCGCTTTCCCCTAAGACGCCAGAAGCACGCGGGTGGACCGTCAGGTACGTCTGGGTCTTCAGGCAGCAAAGGGAACCGGAAGGATTGTGGGGATCGGGAAGAGGATTGGTGAGTTTTCGCCGGAATTTAATGGAAAGAGAGAGAGAGAGGCGAGAGAGGGAAGAAATGATTTTAGATTCCATGTTATGGCAATTGAACAAAATAAGTCTACATAGCAATGCAGAAATTGCAGAATTGGACCTCTATTATTGTGAAATCCATCTATGAAATTCGATCTATTAACTGATCGGAGAAAGCAAGGCATTAATGCTTGAAAGCATGCCCATATCAAAAGGGTTTTGAATTGTTTTTCAGTAAAAGTTCATACATCCACATACACACTTATATTTAACATGAATTTTGAAGACAAGCGAGAACAGATTTTAATGGCACATAGACAATGATAACACTACCAACAACCACATCCACCTCTAGCCTGAGCCATGTTAGTAAGAAAATACAGAAGCACATTCACAAGTAACAAATCCAACAAGACTTTTCTTTTCACTTCCCCAGATGTCAAAATATTATTCCGTTTGGCCAGGTATTTGTAGGTTCATATATAAAATTTTAAGAAATCTAAATCCTTTATAATACAAAAGAAAGTGACTAGATATAAGAAATAAAAAGCCATAATGTGGCATAAAAATAGCTGACTAACAAAAATAGCTATTTAACTTTCGAAAAAGGCTAGATATAGCCACAAAAAAACACTTTAGCAGCTCAGACTCTTCTGTTCTTCTAGAGCTGGAAAAACATCAATGTTAATCGATGTAAAACCGATGTTTCCATACTAAAACATCAAAAACTTCGATACTTTACCAGCTCTATGTTCTTCTGTGCGTGTGCCGACAGAGGCTCGGCAAAGGAATTTGCAAGGTATAAAACATATTTATCAAATCAAATTTCTAGCAATGGTTCAAAAACAATATATTTATGCAAAGGGAAAGCAAATAATAAATACCAATTACCAATTTTAAAAACATTTTGGATCATCTGGGGGGTTCAAAAAAGTGCAGAAGGAATATAATGGCAGAAGCTAATCTCGAATTGGAAGCATAGAGCAGCCGGTGAATGAGAAAACTGAGTGCGTTTTGCACACATCTCGACCAGAGCGGGCCTTCCACCTGGACAGAACTCGCTGCGTGGTCAGATTCGCTTTCAAATACTCTACAATGACATACCATCTTTGTTTTCATCTTGTCCAGCTTGCCCTCCATCTCCAGACGCTGATCTTTCAACTTCTGCTCGCAGCGCGTTATCTCGTCCTTGGTCTCGCGATACTTGGCCTGAAGGATCTGGCAGTCCAGCTTGCTTCGGGCCATCTCCTGGCGCAACTGAACAAGCTCGTCGTCCGACGCGGTGGCGGCGGTGCACTCATCCTTGCTATAGGTTGTGCACAGATCCGTTGGGGCCTGGGCCTGGGCCTGGCTGGCGGCCTGTACCTCGGCCAGCTGCCCCTCGAGAGATTCGATACGATGCTGATAGCGATTGACTCGTTCTGCGGACCGGACGCGCTCCAACTCAATCTCGCGCGTCTTCTCATCCAGCTCGTAGTGCTGGGTGTCGTTCACCAGTCGTGTGCTATTTAGCTCCTGCTGGACTTCGGCTAGCTTGCTAGTGATCTTTTCCAGCTCCTCCCTAACCAGGTTGCGCCCTTCGACCTCAGACTTCAGTCGACATTGCAGTTCGGCGACCACGTTCTGCGCGGAGCTCAATTCGTTGGCCTGTTCTGCCATCTGGCGCTTGCGCTGCTCTATATCTGAATTGAGGCCTCCGATCTCCAGGTTAAGGCGCACCTTCAGCTTCTCGGCTTCCGCTAGCTGGTTGCTCAGCTGTCGCGCTCTGTGATCCTGGGTCTCCCGCAACTTCTCCAGCTTGCCAATGCGCTCGTAGGCAGCGGCACTCTTTTCTTCGGCTTCCGCGCGCAGCTGCTCCATCATCGCCTTCTCACGCTGCAAACTAGCCGCGAGTTCGGCCTGAGCTAGCTGGGCCTGCGATTGTTGCCTTGCCCCTGCCTGGGCGAGTTCTGTGGCGCCGTTCAACTGGGTCCTTAGCTGGGCTGTGACCTCTTGTTCGTCCGTGAGCAATGCCTTCAGCGTTCGCAGCTCCGCGGAGTGTTCGCCAATTAATTTGTCCATCTGATGGGCAAGTTGTTGTCCCTTGCCCTGTAAATCCTGAATAGTTTTCAGATGCTCTTGGTTATCCCTGTCTCCATGTGATAAAAGCACACGAAGCTTCGCCGTATCTTCTTCGGCCTGCGATTGGTTCCTTGCTCTTTCCTCGGCGAGTTCTGTGGCGCTGGCCAACTGGGTCCTTAGCTGGGCTGTGACCTCTTGTTCCTCCAACGCCAATGCCTGCACCCTGTGGAGCTCCGCGGAGTGTTCGCCAATCAATTTTTCCATCTGTTCGGCAAGTTGTTGCCCCTTGCCTTGTAAGTCCTGGATGGTTTTCAGGTGCTCTTGGTTATCTCTTTCTCCATGTGATAAAAGCACACGAAGCTTCGCCATCTCTTCTTCGGCCTGAGCGAGCTCGGCCTGCGATTCTTGCCTTGCTCCAGCCTGGGCGAGCTCTGTGGCGCTGGCCAGCTGTGTCCTCAGCTGTGCCGTGACCTCCTGTTCGTCCGTGAGCGATGCCTGAAGCGTTCGCAGCTCCTCGGAGTGTTCGCCTACCAATTTCTCCATCTGTTGGGCAAGTTGTTGCCCCTTGCCTTGTAAATCCTGGATGGTTATCAGATGCTCCTGGTTATCTCTTTCTCCTTGTGATAAAAGCACACGCAGTTTTGCCATCTCTTTTTCGGTCTGGTCTCGAGCTCTGGAGAGTTCCACCAGCTGTGCCCTATACTTGGTGATCTCTTCCCTTTCGGTCATGATGGCCTGGCGCTGCTGTTCTACCTTAAATTGGGCCTCCTTCAGCTTAGCTCTGATGACCTCTAGCTCTTCTCCGTGATCCTTGTCCAGACACGAGACCTGAGACTCTTTCTCCGCTAACTGCTTCTCGAGTTCTTGGCAGCGCTCCTCAAACTCAGATTTTAGAGAACTTAAGTGCTGGACGTGCTCTTCTAACTGGGACTTCTTTGCGCACACCTCGATTAGTTGACCTTGCAACTCCTGCTGCTCCTTGGCGCTCACTGACAGCTCAGAGGCCTTAAGCTTGTCCGACGCGATCATCTGAGCCAGACTCGCCGAGCACTTGGACAGTTCGTCCGTTAAACGCTCAACCTCAGCGTTGACTCTCAACAATGACGCACTCATGTCCATGTGCAGGCTTTGGAGCTTGGAGTTGTCATCGATCAACTTCTCATTTACCTGTTCCAGGTTGTTGATGGTGTCATTCAGTTGCTTCAGCATGAGGCTGCTGGCCTGCTCACTGGCCAGTTGCTCTTGCATTTTGGCCATTTGCTGCTGCCCAGCTGCAATCTCGGCGTCTTTGCCGTCCAGCGTGGAGCGTACCTTCGCGGCACTAGCTTCCAGGGTGTGGGTGAGGCGCATAAGCTGCATCATTCTGGAAGCCCGCTCCTGGCTCTCCTTCTCAAGGATTGAGACGTGCTGTCGTTGAACTGCGCCCAGCTGTGCACGCAACTGATCCGCCGTGGCCTGGAGGGTTGCTACCTCCTGAGATCGGTGACGGAGCGACAAAGCGAGCGTAGACTCAACCTGCTCAAGCTTTGACAACTGGGAACCATCCTCAGATTTAACAGAGACTTCGCCATTAAGGAGCGCAGTGATTCGGCCTAGGAAGCTATCTATCTCCTGCTGAGAGCTGAGCAGCTGGCTGTTGAGGTCAGTCTGGATTTTGTCAACGTATTGCAGATTGTGCTGTCGCATCGCTTCCACTCGCTCGTTCGCCTCCACCAGTGCCTGCTGAAGGTCTGCCTGCTGCTGATCGTGGCTCTGCAGCAGCTCCACGCTCAGCTGCAGGCGATCCTTCAGGTCCTGAGATACCTTCTGGGCCTGCGCATGCTCCAGCTTCAGGGCGTCGTGTTGCTGCTGCAGCTCTGCGTTGGCGGCAAGCACTTCGTCCACCCTGCGGAGCGTGCCCACCCAGTCAGAGGCATCCAGGTGAGTGGACAACTCACTCATAACTGCGGTCTGGGCCACCAGCTGCTCCCGGCACTGGGCGTATTTAATACGTACGTACTCCTGGCGGCGGTGCTCCTGCTGCAGCTGGAAGACTCCGCTATTTCGCTCTGTGATCAGGGAGTTGGTGCGACTCTCGAGGGTTTTGTTCTTGTCGCGCAGCTCCAAGAGTTCACTGCCTAGCTGGGCCATCTGCTCCTCTTTCTCTGCCAGTTGCAGCTTGATTTTCCGCAGGTGCTCGTCCGCTTCGGCAGACTTATCATTCGCTTCGGTAAGGGATTGAAGAAGCCTGTCGTTTCGGGACTGCATTTCCTGCTTGCTAGATAGATGACTGCCCAGCACCTCCTCGTACTTGGCGTTAATTTCGTCCAGTTCCCTGGCATGCTCACGGCCCTTCTCAAGGAGCTTTGCAAATTCTGTCAGGGCTCGGTCAAGCTGCTGGCTCTTCTCTTGCAGCTGGCTGTCGCGCAGCTCACTAAGCCGCACTGACTTGGCCAACTCCTCCTTGACAACGCCAACGGTGGACCGCAGCTGTGAAGAGAGTTCTTCGGGTGACACAGATGGCGTTGACAACCCGTGATCCTCCAGGATGTCCAATAGGGCCTTGCTTGTCTTCTGGAGCTCTTCCTTCAGCTCGAGGTTCTCGTGCTCCTTCTCGCGCAGCTGCTTATCAATCACAGAGTCGGCCAGGTTCTCGGGCGTGGTGTTTGGCGACATGGGCAAGTCGAGCAGATCGGAGGAAGAGTTGAGAACCTCGCGCCTATTGTGCAGCTCATCGCGAGTGACCTGCAGGCACCTCTCCAGCTCCTGCTTGTCACGTTCCAAGCTGGTAATCTGATCAGCTTTCATTGACAGTGCTAGTGATAGCTCTTCCTGCCGAACCTCAAGGTCCCTGATGCGGTCCATGCACACCATCAGTTGTTCCGAAGAAGTTTTTACCTATTCAAAGGTAAAACAAGTATATATAAGTATCAAATAATATTAATAAGGCTAAGCCAATAAAAAGGATGTAAGAAGAGTAAGCAAATCAAATACAAAACCATGGTACAGTTTCTTCTTCTCATTTACTTATGCATGCCCTACATAAAACCTTTCAGATAAGGCAGGTAGTTGTAGTTATCCTACCTTGCTTCGCAGCTCTGAGTTTTCGATGCGCAAATCCTGCAGCTTATCACGGGTCTCCGTTAAAACTGCCTCCTTCTGGCTGATCTCCTTCAACAGGCTGCATTTCAACTGAAGTTCCGGAAAAAGTTTATTAGTTTATGGCTCTCGCTACCTGCCACCACATGATGGTGATGTCTACCTACATGATCGAACTCATTTGGCACGTATTTCCGAATAGAATCCTCTTCTTCATTCTCGTCGGAGTCCTTTAACTTAGCCAGCTGCAATTTTTTCACCTTGTTCTCTGCGAAGAAATACCAAGTGTATATTAGTTAGTTAAACAAATTTCCCCAAGAACTAGCTGTTACCTTTTCTCAGGGATTTAATCAGATGTTCGTTCTCCATGATCTGCTCCTCCAGCACGTTTTTCTCGTAACGCTCCGCTTCTAGTTGCGCTTGAAGTCCCCGCACCTCCCTTGTACGTTGCTCCAGCAGCTCTGTCTTGGGCGTCGCCGGTGGGGGCATTGCCTTTGGGGATGGGGAGGACATAGGCCCGACAAAGTCACTGGGCAGATCCGGAGTATCTTCGCCAAGGCTGCTGCAGTGACCACTGCCATCGCTGTCGAGACTGAGCGAGCTGGTGGCTCGACGTGCCTTGATCTCTGCAGCGCCCGGCGACTGGACCACCCTGCTCACGTTGGCGATAGCCTGGCGAAGGCTTTCTCGCGTCAGCGGTATATTCATCGTCTGCTGGAAGAATTCGCAGATGTACGACTGCGTCAGAGCCGGCAGCTTCTTGCAGATGCTATGGAAGGAGGCGCTGGGCTGCTTCACACACTTGTAGTGCAGGAGCAGTGAGTACACGTAAAGATAGTCTGACCCGGCCAGCCGCCGTTTACCATCCAAGTGGCCATTGAACTCTGGATAAATCTCTGCAGAGATTATAAACAAAGTTTAGTTAGAAAAACTCTTGAAAATATTGTAAACAATGCAAAGTAAGCCACAGCCGCTCTTACCTCTAAGGAACGCCTGCAAGGGCGTCAACTGCCCTGAGAAGAGTTCATCGGGCGAGAGGTGATGTGTTGGCTGAGCCTGCAGCGCAACCTCCACCACCGGCACTGGCTCCACCTGAGCCTTCAGCACGTAATAAGCGAAAAACGCATCGATGTCGGTCAGCTCTAGTGCAATATACTTCGCCTTCGTGAATCCGAAGTTGTGGACCTGCAAGGGTAAAGGTGACATCACCTAGCTCCCTACTGCTGGACTGCACGGCCCACTCCTTGACACTTACCCACTCGAGCAGGACCTTCTCCCAGCTCTGGAGGTCCATTACGCTTGGATAGCGAAAATTGTCGGCGATCGGACGCGAACGCGAGTGCGAGAAGGCGACGTCACTGTAGCCAAGACACGCCTACCTTTGTGCAAAACTCCAGGTAACAAATCTAACTGTTTTTTTTTTTTCAGACACACGCGATCTTGTAGCCTGGTAATCAATACCGCAACGATACAAATAAACAGAGGATGTTCTATGTGCCTTTAAACAAACAATGACGCGTTCGACTAACTACAAATTTTGACACATCTATTACGACTACTAGATACGGAAAAAACAAAGAAGAACGCACTATTTTGATCTGTCCTTAAATTCAGAAATGGACGCCAAGCCGATCGAGCGGGCTCGATTTCATAAATCATCGATGGAACTATCGATAACGGCTATTGCGATAGTAAGACAAATGCATTTCTGCATTTTGGCCAATTTTGCATTTTCCTGTGCACTTATCAATTCATTTGATATTTTTCTGCTCGTCGAAGTGTGATCACTATAGTTACAGCTGTTTTGTGTTCAGTTAAATTGTTTGGCCTCTAGAGGGCGAAAAATGGCTACCAATTTAATAATAATAATTTAATAATAAGTGTAAAATGTAACCTATGATTTATACGAGCGCTAGAATTTTCAGAAAACAGGATGTCCGTCAAATTAGCGTCGGTAAGTTAGCGTCGAAATGGAACGGTGGGAAATGGAA
>JAEIIF010027112.1:0-12031 GCA_018874455.1 Drosophila trapezifrons
TTTTTTTTTTTTTTGTATTTTTTGTTGGTTTTGTAATACATATTTAAAATAGCAACTACCATTATCTTGTATTTATTATTATTCTTGTTTGCTTGCATCGAGTTTATTTCCTTATATAAGTAATAAGTTATATATATTTATAGGGTTTTCCTGTGTGGTTCGTAATGGGGGCAGGGGCTGAGTGTTGGTGTTTGTGTGCTGGGGTTTTTTTTGGGGGGAGGGGGTGGTCTCTAGCCCGGTGTCAGGCAATTTTCCCTCTGCATTTCCCGCTGGGAAAAGAAAATGCTACGCAAACGGTCTCCCTCTCTCTCTCTCGCTCGTCTCACCTAACTCTTACTTTTCTTTTTTATAGTTTGTTGCTTGGTTTCCGGATTTTCATTACTCAGTGTACATTTAGAACATTTGTTAGCTATGCTGAAATACGGATTACGACGTCTAGAGTATGTAGTTTATCTTTATATATATGTCTAATTATATATATATGTATATATATATATATATGTCTTTATATAGTTTCACTTATCGTTTTAATGTTACCGGCACTATTGTTCAGAACTAAGGACTTGCTCAATTTCCCATAACGCTTGAATGCTCTAACTCAGGCGTAGAATGCTGTCGAAACTTTGTTGATCCTAACTGAAGAACTCGACTCACTGAATCCGAAATCAAACTAAGGTTGCTTTATACATGTGTGTGCATGTGTTGTATGTTTATATATATATCCTAAGACATTCTTCGTTTCGTGGCTCCTCCTACTTCCGTTTCCTCCTACTGGACTCCTCCCTAACTCCATCCTAACTCCTTCCTAACTCCTCCTACCGAACTAAATAGAATCTTTGTATGAACCGTGAACTGAAAACTCTCTGCTCCGCTTTGCTTTTCTTCCTGGCTTCGGTTGCTGTTGTTGCTGTACTCGAACGAACTGAGGAGATATGATGCTCAACTGAAAACTGGCTGGAAAAACTGCGGCGCCACGCCCCCTTCCCGTACTGATTAAGGAGGGGCGCATTGGCGCCGTTTTGGCTTGTCTATTTCACTATTGGTAACTTAAATGGTAAATTGTTTCTGTGAAAGGCAACTGTTGCGCGTGGAGGCCGCAGCTCGATCCTCCTGGATTCGAATGGGACTTTTTGGGATCGGAATTCGGTTGGGATTAATTTTTTTAGTAAGCTGCGGCTCCCGCTCGGTTTGTTTGTCGTTTTGCTATATTTAGTTGTATATGCTATTGTAAAAAATATCATTATAAATACTTTTGTTTATCGGTTGCTTACGTTTACGGCTCTCTCGTTACGTTACGGGTTACGGTTACGGTTAGCTAACTGTTACCTTAACGCCTACTGTGGTTGCTGTTGCTGTTGTGTTTGTTCGCTCTCTCGCTGTTCTGTTTTGTTGTTCGCTTTTGATTTGATCGGTAGCATCCGCTATATATCATTGCAATATATAGCTAGTACAGCTAGCGATTGCTCTGTAAACTTATACATTATAAAATATCTGATCACATTTGTTTGCAGTCTCTGTATAAATATTGTTGTTTCATTTGTGTTCTTTGCTTATCTTCGCCTCCGCGTTTACGTTAAATTACTTTACATATTTTACACATGCCACGCCCAGTTGTCTGGGGCGCCCGGCATGCCGCCTTTCTCTATTTTTCTCTGATAAATCATAGGACGGGGCGATCGATCGAAACCTGGATCGATGGCCGAGAAGGAAAAACGTTTAACTGAAAAATCGATATTGTTTTCTTATTTTGCTCGTTGGCTCGTTGGAATTGCGTTTTTCGTTTGCTCCTACAGTTGTTTTACATAAAATTTCGTGTAGAATTTGGACAAACGTCTGACCCCGTTCCTGGCTGGCTATCTACACATATATACCCGATATTGAGGGGCTAATGCAGCACGGCTGCTTGCTTCTTGGTGGTTGCCAATGGGTTTCGATTTCGTTTTGGTTGTACTTCAGTTTGACGACGGCTGGTGGCGCGCCTTTAATCCTCGAAGGATTACAAAGGGCGCCCAGTTGGGAAATAATAATAATATTGCTGGGCTATTGTATGGGGGCTGTCTTGGGTCCCCCGTCTCGATATGCGTTTTGTCAATTTTCACCTGTTTATTGCTGCTGCATCTGCACCTGCATCTGTGCATCTGTATATCTGTAACTATTTTGCTTTATTTGTGTGTGAGAGTAAACCAAAGGAGTTTTGCAGTTCGATTCGCAGGCCGTGGCACGCCCCGTCTATATACTGTGGATACTATATATATATATCGATATCGATCTTGGCCGGGAACGGAGCCAGTTAAACGCACGCAAAGTTTTGTGGCTCATTGATTGATTGAGTGGCTGCTCGTAAGAGAATTGTGAAACTAAGGGTTTTTTTTATCACTTATTCTTGTTGTCTATGTGAGTCGATCTGAGTGGGGCTCCCGCTGGGCTGGGCGACATGTTCACTGTCCCTCGCCGGCGGGGATGCATCCTGATCCTGGGCAGGCGCACGGTTTGCTTAAAGTTTTGATTGTGGCTACTCATCGTGGTTCCCTCGGGTTCAGCAGGCAGGCATCTTCTTCGGGGCTTCATCTTTGTTTTATTTGATTTATTGGCGGCCTTTGTTAACCGCCTATTCTATGGGCAATTTCTTGTGTGTGGCGTGCAGTCCCAGTCTCTGGATATATCCCAGCCGGGGGAGCATATCTATTTGGGGGTGGCACGGGGGCACTCAGATCTCCTCCTGATTCGTAAATGAAAGCATAATTGTTGCTGTTGTCGTTAACTAACTAACTGAAGACCTCGGTGAACGAACTAAAAGTTTTGGCTTATTTGGCTAATTGGCTATTGCTGCGGTTGTTGATTGATTGATTTTCGTTTCGAGTATAAAAATATAAATCGTTTTATAAAAAGTTATTGGTTGCTGTTGCTTATTCGTTATTATTATTATTATTATTTTAATTTGTCTGCTTGTGGCATTGTATTGTACTATAAATTATCCCGGTTCGTGCGTGGCACGCTCGTCTATTGCAAATGAAACTGTGGCATAAAATCTGATTCTCGATTCTCGATACCCGATCGAGCTCGGTCAAAATTCAACTATAAACACTTATGGATTAGTTTTGGTATTGGTTTATATGTATATATATTTATATTTGTATTCGGTCATGGGTAAATATTCAGTTATTCAGTGTAAAATTTGAACTGAGGATGGCTTAAAGACTCAACACAAAGAAATATGTATTCTCTCTCTCTCCTATATACCTCGCTCCCTATATGTATGTATATATAGCGTATTTATGTATCTTTGATATGTGTAGACAACCCAAAAAAAGTTGCTGCTGGAAGTGCTTTGTGTTGTTGTTGTGGTTACCAATCGATCTTCTTCTCCGTATTGTCGCTTCTAATTGGGCTTCGTTTATCGATAATTCGATTTTTTCGATTTTTTGTTTGGTTTTTCGCTTTGTATATTTGAGTAAAAATATTTATTGTTGTGGTTGTTGTGGAAAACGGTGAGAGATTAACTCAAAAATATCACATACGAGTTGCGTATGTTTCCCTGGCTATTGTTGGCTGTTAAAACTAAATTGCAAATTCTCCTCATTCACTGTTATCGGTTACTTAGGTATTCTGTTATCGTTATCGTTGTTTCTATTTGGTTATCGTTTATTTTTGGTTTTTATGCAACTTTCACTTTATATTTTTATACTTTATCATGTGCTTTTTGTCGATGATGTTGTTGTTGTATATATATCAATTTGAATTTCGAATTTCCATGGGCAATATACTTGCATTGTGGCCGAAATGCTGGGTTTACGTCATAAGCCAAAAGTTTTAACATCTCCTTCATAAACTTCAAAACTAAGGATGCGTAAGATTGATTCCTGATTGATCAACTGAATAAATATTAGTTACTATTTCTGCTGTTGCAGAATTGCTGTGGCAATAATTTTGGTTATTTTTAACTAAAGACCGTTGGTGCAGGCGCACAGTGCATGCCGAAAGTATTCGCACTGTGCTCTGCTCTATTGCAGTTTGTTTAACAGAAAGATGTGGTGCAGGTGGAAACTGCACCACTTGGTAATCTCCTCACTCTACTCCTCTTCTACTCCTTCTTCCTCGTCTTCTTCTGATTCTTCCTACGCCAAATAAGTGATAAAAATTTTACTTCCAAACGGATTTTGTTTGGTTTTTTTCGATTTTGGGCCAAAAGTTTTTGGGAATTTTGAGAATCGCGCTTGCTACTAAAAAAACGCAATCATTTTTTGGAAATATTCATCGCCGTGTAAATAGATTTTTTCGTTTTCGTTTTCATTTATCGTTTTTTGTTTTTCGTTTTTCGCTTTTATCTTATACCAAAACTGCAAATTTGTGTGTGTTTTTATTTTGACTTCGTCTAGCTTATTTGCTTCGCTTGTGATCAGATGTCTTCCAAACCAAGGATGTTTAACTAACTTATGGTTAAGTTGAAGTTGAAGTTACGAATAGATTTGCTTTGATTTTTACCATGGAGTAATGTACCCTAAGTGTAAGTTTGACTGATTTGCTTCAGTGTTCTTTTTGTGCGTGTGTGGGCCTGCCAAAGGGGATCTGCTTGATATATATACCGATTTGGCACATGTTCTATCTCTATCCCCTTCTTCCATATCGTCCTTCGTCCTTCTGCGGGAACCGTTCTGCGCGCATTTTCAATGCAGTAAAGCTATGAGTGAATTATTGCCTGCCCTGGGCCAGGGTTACCTTCTTCAGAGGGGTCTTAGAGAGTGGGTCGGGGTCGCTTATGCTTAAACTGTAGTAATATTTTAATTACGTGTATGTAGTTGTATTTAAATGTCGCTATGTACAATTCTGATCAATTTCTGTTATTGGTTTTCTTTTGTTTTTCTTGTATTTCAGTAATCAGTAATCGGTAATCGGTAAGTTTGGGTATTTTTGTTTTTCTTTTGGTTTGCTTGGTATTCTGCGGTATTGATGCTTTTAAAATCTAGTTAAAATTGCATATGGTTGCGTCTGCTTTTATATTTTGGTAATTGGTTTACTTGTAGTAGGTATATACTTATCTCGCCTTCCATCTCGCTATCGCTTTCATCGTCTGCGTCTCGATTAGTCCAGTAATCGTTATCGTGATCGGTTTGTTGAGTTCTGTTGATACTAGCTGATTGACCAACACTGGTCGCTGATTGGCTGGGTTTCCATTTCCGTTTCCGTTCTCGGCTTTCGTTCTCCGTCTGGTTTCCTGCTGTTCGCTGCAGCTGCTGGCCTTAATTTATATTTGCTTAGGCTAACTTAGTTCCCGGGGTGTAAACTGTACCTGGCGACCCACGGCAGCAGCAGCACGGCCGGCGAAAACGAGGAACGAACTTGTTCTGGCCTATGGCTGATCTATGGCGAAGATCTTTGTTTTTTTTTAGAATTTACCAACACCGAAAGGTTGCTCTGGAGGAACTAAACTCTATTCTTCGTTCTTTTTGGCTGCTCGAGAAGACGGTGGCCGAAGGGTAGTGGGCGTGGCTTGAAGGCTGCCGCGGCTGCTGACCGCGGACGCCAGGTGTCGCTGCCGCTTGGTTTGCGTCGCTCGAATAAGATGAATTATGGAAATTTCGCTTACCCTTCTCGTCTCGCAGCTCCACCGACTAGTTGAGTTGATGTTCATACATTAGATATTGTGGTAATTGGGTAAGTGAGGTGTGTGAGGTGGTGGTGGTGATGGTGGTGTTGTGGTTGCCAATCAGTTCCAATTTTGCGGTGACAATTGCCGAAAGCTTCTGACGGAGTTTGGGGGAGAGTTGAACCGAAAAGTGGGTGCTTTGTAAGTTGCCAAAAGGTGGGGGAAGGTTTTTTATTTTGTTGGTAATTTTGGTAAATAAAAATCCAAGCGCCGTCATTTGTTTTGTTTTCTGTTTTTTCTCAATTAATTTTTGCTTTTATTAACCAATTATCGTTCGAGGCGGACCCCTTTTGGTGGGCCGCCCCCTTGAATTGTTGACTTAAGTTTAAGTATGTATGTTTATGTTTAGTATAAATGTATGAAATATGTAAGTTGCATTAAATATACGCAAGTGTAAGTGTGCTCAAGTGTCAGTTGTTGGTACGCAAAGTATGTTTTATATCGGTTCATTCGCCTTCCTTTTGAGGTAAAGAAAGAAAACCTATGTTTGAAACTGAACAGAACAGAAGGGTTTGATTTCTCAATTTTGGTAGTTAATTTTGTTTTTTTCCTGAATTTCGACGGCCTAGATACTGCTATTTTCAGAATTTCGCTTAAAGATAAAATTTCGCCTAAAGTTTTGTTAGCCAAACGTTTATTGTTAATTCGCCTTAAATTGCCTAAATGGTTTTTCGTCTCTCAATAAATTTTGCTCGTCTCGCCTCGCAATTGTCAATTAACTATTTTTACATCAATCAATAATTTCGTATGGCGACCCCGCGAGGCCGCACATATTGGTTTTATCCGAAACAATAATGTAGTTAGTTCGATTTTTAGTTGGTTGTTAGTTACTTTTTTTCTATCACAAAATCAGTTACAATTGTATTTAGATCAATTTCATTTTCATATTCAAATTTTCAAATTTCAAATTTCTTCTCCATTGCCAAAAGCCGATTCCTTCGTAAATTTTGTAAAGGCATTAACAATCAACGCGTCTCTCCTTGAATTTCGACTTCTGTCTGCTGTGAATTTTGCTTAAACTCAGGGGTTAAGGGAACTCAAGGGGTTAATGCGATAAACTTAAAAACTTCAGTTCGATTTAGCGAATGCCTCGTCTGCCTCGTAAGCTTTCTGCTTTGTACGTTTCCCTAAATACTAATTTCGCAAATGCAATTTTTCCTTTTCAATTATCCAAACGTTCAATTTTCATTTTGAATTTCACTTTCAATTTCAATTTCAATTTCAATTTCAATTTCGATTGGAAGAATTCCAAATTTCTTCTCCAACTCGCCTTAGATTAGGAAACTCACCGTCTTATATGCGACAAATTTTGCCATATTTATGCCAAAAGTGCGATTTTGCTTAAAAACTCGCTTAGTTTCAATTTGGTTTTAGCTAAAATTTAACTATTGTTCAATAATTTCGTGATCATTGGTGGTGGCCGAAAGGTTTGCTGGGGTGCGACTTCATCTGCTCCTTATATGGCGGTGTTCCCATCTCTAATCTAGGCTCCAACCCGAGGGCGCTAGGGTTCCAGAGGGGGCGGGGCTGGCTAAACTAAGTAACTGACTAAATAACTAGCTGGCTGGCTGGCTGGTGAGGCTCCTAGGAGCAATTGTTGGGCCGAAATACTTAATTTCGCTTCGTTTCAGTCGAGGAATATGATTTTGTTGATTGCCGAATATTTCTTGTTAAATGTTTAGCATGCTTCGATGATGTTTGTTGTTGTTGTTGTTGTTGCAGTTGATGATGTTGTTGCTGTTGTCGTGTTGCAGTTGCAATTGAAAGATGGAAGGAGATTGCAATTGCAGGAACAACAACAGGGTTTGCCCGCCCCTTGGCCCATTAAAAGTCGGAGGGCGGAGAGCAGGCAAACATATCCCTCTAAACCCGCCCACTTTCCATGCTGAGTCTGCTGTGCTGATGAGTGAGAAGTGCATGATTCGATCTCAGCCAGCCAGATGAGTTGGAAATTAAGTCATTATAGTCAGATATCATTCGATCGAAATGAAGAGGAAGAAAAAACCATATTTATAATTGTATTTTTTGGTGTTTTGTGTATATTTTGTTTTTTGTTGCAACTCAAGGCCAAGTAAAGTAAATTAATTAAACTAAACGTTAACTTAATTAAACGTATAAATTATTTACATAAATAACAGACTAGTGTGGTGTGTGTGTATGTTGGTTTGTGATGTGTGTGTGTGTTGATTATTCTATAAAATTAAGAGGCGTGCTCGAATGTGACGCACTAAAGGATAAGAATTGATTAAAAATAAACCGTATTTCAAAGGATTCATGTTAACAATTAACTTTGGTCGAAGGTCTTGCATAACGTAATGTAAATTATAAACCTAACTACCCTAACGCCCGCTGCTCGTACAAATTACTTGCTCTCTCTCTCTCTTTTTAAAAATCTAAATAGTTTTCTTAACTTTGTTTTTTTTTGTGATTTTTTCGCATTAGTTTTGCATTTAGCTTTTAGTTTCGCTTAATAGACATCGAATATATGCTTAGCGCTTAGGGGTTGGGGATATAGCAACCTTAACTTTCGGGTTTCGGGTGACTTTAAAATATTAAAACCCGAATTTCGGCCGTCAGAGCTGCGCTTGCTTTTGTAAAGCAGTGCGCAAGCAGTGATCGGTCGAGGCGGGCATACGACTGCTTACCGGAAAGTCGGTCTGCCAAGCAGTGTTTTCTTTGCTCCTGCTTGGCAGAGTGACTTTCGCTCTCTCAAATGAACACACACTTTGTACCGTTGTGAGCGTGTGTGAGGGTGTGTTTTTGTGTGTTGTGGAATGCGTGTGTGTGTGTGTGTTTGGTGTGTCAACTTTCGGTAGATCATTAGACGGCTCAACTATTTGTTAAATATTCATACGTATACGTAATCTGCTGTAAATATTTTCAAAAAAATTTCAACTAACAAACCAACGGCGAGTACAGTTTACACTGCCTGTAAAGTACGCTCGGTGTGTGGGGTGTTCTCAGGTGTGTGAGGCTCAGGTTTCTTCAATTTGCACTATTTCACAATTATATTAAGACTTTGCTGCTGCTCTACGTTCTATGTTTCAGTTTTGGTTAAGATATAAAGAGCCAGGGGAGAGTCTTCTCCCTGGGTTTCTTCACATTCTAGTCGCTCACTTGCTGAGATTTCAGTGTAATTGGTAATGTGTCTGTGTGTGTGTGTGTGTCTATGTGGTTTATCGAAATTTTTGAAAAAATATTTTGCTTGTTTTTCTTGTTGCTAAACGCGTTTTTCTCACGAAAAATCTCTATCATGTTCTTCTAAATTCCGTTTTTAGTGTGTTCTTTGTTGTGTTGTTCCTTTCGGTCGGGGAGAGATGGTCATATCATATCCAGTCGTGCTTCTTACGCAGATTTAGCCTTTTAACTTTGGCTTGCGCTTCGCCTTCGGGTGGCTGCTGCCGGGCCTGGAGTGGCTGGTGGTACTGGTGCTGGTGCTGCTGGTGCTGCTGCTGCTGAAGTTGGTGGTCGTGTTGGCCGGACTGATGGGCGGTGGCATTCCCATTCCCATATGCGTATGCGGATGTGGATGCATCAGCGGCAGCGGCGGCATTGGCGGCAGGCTCGGCAGCGCCAGCTCCTCCACTTATTCCAGCTGCTCTAAAAAATTGGGCGACTTGAAGTACTCGGGCACGGGATCGTCCATGCGCGAGATGATCTTGTATATGGACTTCTTCCACGACTGCTCGGTGTCTTTGCCACCCTGTATTGCACGGAAGAACTCCCGCAGTGTCTGTTCGACCACGAAGCGGAAATTCTGGGGTACCTGTGGACCGATTTGTTCTCGATTAGCGATTGCTTGGCTCCCAGTTGAGGTCATCTGTTGTTGTTAGTGGTTTCTAACGGATTCTCCCGGACTGGCGATCCCCTATTCACGCACATTCCCATTGCCGGAGTGTGCGTGCATGGAGGATCGGTTCGGGGAAGGGCGTTGGGTGTTGGGTGTTGGGTGTCGGGGTGTGTTGGGTCTAGTGTTGGTGTTAGTGGGTGTGGTTATTGGCATACCTCAATGTGGTTATTGCGATTGTAGTGCAAATTGAGCACGCGATACAATTCACTATCTCCAGCAATCAACAGATCATCGGGTGTCTTGATGCCTTCGGTGACAGCTTGTCGTGCATATTTCTCCATTTGTATGTAGTAGAATTCTCTGCAGATGCGTAGATGAGGAATATGTTTGGATTGGTCAGTATTCTGGTTTTTTGTTTCTTAACTATTCTATGTGGTGTGGGTTTTATTTTAATTTGGTTTTGTTTTTTTTTTTTTGGGTTTTCAGCATTCAAATTTACAAAATCGCAACGCAAACGAAAGTATAATAATAAGGTTCGAACCAAGGCGGGGAAAACAATAGGGGGAAAGTCGTAAAAAGTGGTAAACCAAATTCAAAGGAAATCGCTAATGCTTCGCTCGCTCGCTCTCACTCTCGCTCTGATTCTAGGGATCCCTTTGCCTGGCTTAATGCATTATATTGGATCGCTGTTTGAGTATGACATTATTAATAATTCGCTGCATACTCTTAGGCGCGCCCCAAGTGCTTCTTTGAGGGTGTGTGGGGTGTGGCTGTGTGTGGCTCTGTGCCTGTGCGGGTGGGTGTAAGGAATTTTTAATAAATCTCAAATGTGCAGCAGCAGCTCGTCTCGTGGTGGGTGCAATAACAATTGCAAGTCGAGGCGGCATCTTCTAGCTGCGGTTTCATCCCATTTTCCGGCAGCTGCCTTCGGGGGCTGGGGATTTAATTAGCAAGTGCAGCGGGCTGCCGCTGCTGCTGCTACTGCCGCTGCTACTGCTGCTGCGTCGCCTTGTTTAGTCAAGTGATTTGTGTGTGGGCTGCCATTCGCATGGGGGATATGCCGGATACCAGAGGACATTGTGGGGGTGGTGGGGAGATATATATATATATATTTATGCCTTACTTGGCAACTGTAAGTGATTGCTTGTCTTCCGGCCTGACTGCCCTCCCACTCTCTCTCTCTGCTCTTCTCACGGATCCTGCATTGTCTGGCGCGCACTAATTGTTGTCTTTTCGCTGGAAATCCTTTGGCTCCCCTCCCCTGCCTGGTCCCCCGCCCTCGCTCTCTCTCTCCCCCCTTGACAACGCTTCGATAATCGCGCTAATTTCAAGATTTCCCAGTAGCAGCGCCAAATGCATTTCTCATGTTGTGCGAGTGCCGCTCGTGTTGATTTTCCAAACAATAAGCGCAGAATGCGCAAATAGAAAATCTTTTCCTTCTGGCCCCCAGACCCGCTGTATTTTATTTCTTTTTTTTTTTTATTCCCAGCTCCCCGGAGGCGGCAGCACTTGAACAGCGGGAGCCCTTGCCTGGGATTTGGAGCTGGCGGGGATAATGAGGCTAGGGCTAGGCCGATGGCTTGGCCTGGCTTGGATTGGCCGAAAGAAAGGCATCGCCTGGGTGACAGCTCTGTGTGTGTGCGGGACACAGGCCATTGTGTGGCGGGTGTCCATAGTTATTAGGGTTTTGTCGGGATCTCATCCGTTCGCGCTGAATTGCAATTAGCTTTGTGGCGATGGCGTGGCGTGGCGAAGGGCTTGAGGCGATCCTTGTGCGCACACACATGGGGCCGGGCAGGAAAAGGAAGCTGGGCGCTTTCGAATGCGCCACTTAATTTAGATAATAAGCCGTGCAAGTGCAGATGTAGATGCAGTTGCTGTGCCAGAATGCGGTATACGGAATACGGCGTTGGGGCTTGACGGAAGTGCTGCTAATTAGTTTGCATATTATTTTTCGTAGCCTATTTATTTGGGCCTCGCACCCACACACGCCAACGCCAAGAGAGAGAGCACGAGAGGAGGAGAGCCACTAAAACACTTGTTGAAAGGCAGGCAGGCGTTGCTTTGTCAAGTGCCTTCATCTCACCTCCCTCGGCACGTCCGTGTGTGACGGGCGCTCGTGTGCTGGTGTGTGTCTGTATGCGTGTGTGTACTGGTGTGAGTGTGTGTGTGCATGTGTCTCCTTCTTCGCTGCACTTCCTCCTTCTTCATCTTCACAACCATCGAATCAACATATCATCATCATCTCCTTCGCCTCGTTCGCAATCAATCGCGAACTCGTATGCAGTTCTCGAATATGTTTATTAATAAGCTCACACATACTCACCCACACATATGCAGACATCTCTACCTCATACATTAATGAAGTAATTGGCAACACTTTGGTATTTGTATCTATATATAAGCATCTGTACACAAGTCATATACGTCTATATACATACAGGATGGAGCAAGTATCGTATCTGAGTGTGAGAGTGTCTCTGTGTGTCTCGTGAGTGTGCGTGTCTATGTGTGTGTGTGTGTTGTGTTCACAAATACATATATGTATCAAGAAGATCTTTTCACGCGACGAGGAGAGCGGGGCTAGAAAACGGGGG
>JAEIIF010027137.1:0-13301 GCA_018874455.1 Drosophila trapezifrons
TATTAAAATTGTGTTATCGATATATTGTAATTAATATCGATAGAAAATCGAACTAGTAATTAAAAGGATATTAACTCACATTTCCTGCTGTATCTGGAGACACTTTCTATCGACTATTAAATTTATGCTTTCCATATAATCAAGTTAATATCGATGGAATATTGAATATCGAATATATGTAATCGAATTGATATTATTCATATTTTCTGCCTCCCCTAGAGCTGTTTTATTAAAAGTTACATTCGTAATAGCAACTATTTTATAATATCGATAAGTCTTATTAATAAAATATCGAATGATATCGATATAAGCTTTTATAATCGATAACTTTACACATTCCTTAGCAGGCTGGATCAGCTTGGTGCTGTGGCTTGGACCGCCTTGACAAGATGGCACAAACATGCCATAAATTCCAATCAAATGGGGCTGAAACCAAACAAGAGACACATGCCACAAGAGTTGACCCTGCCACAAGTGCTGCCTCTCATTCAATTTGCTAATTTCTTTTCCACAGTCCCTCTTCCATAGCCGCAAACCCAATATCTGAGTTAAAACTAGCTTATTATTAAAATATATTACGTTTTACAGACAAAATAATATATAAATAAATAAATGGAGCAGCTTCTTGGCTTTTATCTTGATGTCTGGAAGTACGAAATTCACTTTACGCAGTCGCAACTGTATTCCATTTGAGTTTTCAGCGAGTTCAGCGACTGCCTTGGCTGATTAACTTCAATGAAACTGCATTTATTGTTGCAACTTGCTTTAATCAACGCACTGCCTGCCGCTGCCTGCCACTGCCTGCCTCCGCTGCAAGCTGACAGCTGAGCGGAGCGAATCTGCAGCCTCATCTTCCGGGTGCATCGCCAGCACGTGTGGTCCAGCCTGGCGTAATCTTGGCCTGCCAATCCCCAAGCCCCCATCCCGGCCTGCTCCTCCTCCTCCTCCTGGTAATTAGCTTCAATTAATTTGCCTGCCATTTCTATTTACGAACCGCACACACACACAATGTCCGCCTGCCTTGCCTCTTTCTTTCCTATTTATTTTTTCTTTTTTTTTTTTAATGGCTCATAAAACAAAACGTCGCATTTGCATAATAATTGTTGCCATTTCATTGCGTGTCCATATATCACACATCATCAAAAAAGCATAAAAAGAGTCGTGCTTGGGGTGGGGATAAAATAAAACTCGTTTTTACAGCGAATGCTTTACAAGCGTACAACGCGTCGTATGAGTAATCTGCCTACAAATTGTTACGAGTTTATTCCCCGAAATCGATGCGTAGGCCGCCCTGCCTGCCAAACGGCAATTAACAAATAAATATTTGGCTAATTAGTGCAAATAACGAGAGGAGTGTGAATTTGTAATTAGGTGCGTGAAAGGCAATAGTTTTTCCTTCTTGTGAAACGCGGAAGATCACGTGAATTATATAATTGGAAGTCAAATTATGCTTGAATTTGATTATATTTTAATTTCTAAAAGCAGAGACTTTGTCTTGTAATGAATAAAACATAAATAAATCGTACATTCAGTGAGAAAAACCCATTCAGTTTACTTTATTTTATTTTTAAAGCAATAGAAACTCAACTTATTATTAAAGGTTATAAAAGTTACACTACTTAAATCCTTAAAAAATAAATAATATCAATATATAAAATAATATTGATATAATTTCGTATTAATCAGCTAAGCATCAGATTTTAGTTCCCCCGAAATGTATTGTGTGAGTAATACTTTAATTACTTTCCTTAATTAGTTTCCATCCTCCAGATTTTCTTTTCTTGTCCATTTCCGATGCCCACTCCTTTTTGTTACGATTTTTGAATGAATTTAAACAAACTTTGAGGGAAATGGGCATCGCACAAAATTCCCCCGTATGCGTAATGGATTAATGAGTGAGTGGATGGGTGGATGGCTGGACGGGTGGACCGGTGGATGAGTAGCTGAGTGCCTGAGAGTGGGTGGCGACCGTGGCGGGGTAACCATTTAAGAGTGATTAAGGGTGAAACGGCATTTTCCATTGATTAATTAACACAGCCACCACATCAACGTCACTCGATGCCGAGCGACTAATTAAGGGTGCAGTTCGGTGAATACACTTGAAGAAAATAATATTCAAAATTTAAAACAAAATATAAATTTATTTTCTTATTTACTTTTTATATTTACATAAAAAAAAAGTAGTTCCAAGGCTCAGAGGCTCGTGTTTATTTTTCCCTTTAATTTCTTTTGAAATCATTTATTAAAATCAATTAAATATACGTTTTTCTCAGTGTAAAGCGGCACTGGCGAAGGAAGCTGGCGACACCGCGTCTGTTTCTGGTGAAATGCAATGCTGGATAATGGATATATACGAGTTAGATGTGTTTCCAGGGCAATTTCCCATTTCCATTGCGAATAAATTCAATTCAAAGCCGTTGATTCACATTCATTGTCGAGTTTATTAGGTCATTCATGCGATCGATTTCACTCACATTGCCGGTGATGTCATCCAGCTCTGGAAGAGTCCAGATGCGATGCCACACGATTCCCGCCCATATTCACAGGGGATTGCTATCAGGATTAATTTCTATATATTCTTATATATAAATATAATAATATATAAATTAAATGCTACATAACTATAATAATATATGAATATATTTTTATTTTGGCCCATTAAATCCATACATTTCATAAGCAAACACTTTCAATTACAATTAAGAGGCCTCAAATCATTTAAGATCGATCTGTTATTGAATTTCTCTTTATTTTAAATCATAATTCTAGGCACAAACATTTTATTCCGCCTAATAAAACATAATTTCTAACCTAAATATAGCAGAAATTGACTCTTAAAATCAAGGTTAGCCTTAAATTCACATCTTAAATTATTAATTCTATAATTTCAGCATTAATATAACAAAATTTAAGTGGAAAATCAAATATTTTCTTAAAATTCAAACTAAAATGTGAAGAAATTTACTCATTATTTTACATGCTATTTTACACAGGCATTCAGAGAGCCACCTAGCGGTAATAAACAAAACTAAAGAGCGGACGAGATCACACAGCGCCACCTATCCGGACAAGTCAAACTAGTCTTCGGAAATATTGCAGTTACACGAATGTGTCCATAGGTGTCGCCACTGATAAGTGCAAGGAGTTTTAATTAGAAAATGTAATTTAAAGATTCTTTTTACTAAAAAACTGTAAACATAATTAAGAAAATGTGTTGTTAAATACGTGATAAAACGTTTTTTAACATAAATAATTTATTAAAATTTTTAAACATTTTTCTCACGTCCCTAAAACCCAAAAACAAACTTATAAATCTTAACAAAAATAGATTAATTCGAATTTCAGCTTTAAATTAAACAAATAAAAATTCATAAAATGTAAGATAAATCAAAAAATATAAGAAAGATGAATAAAAATATTAAATACATTAAAAACACATAAGTTTTAGGCAAAAAATTAAATAAAAACCGAGCTAGTAAATTTTTATTCTTGAAAATTCCGTTTTATTTGCTGTTAAAATAGAAAATAAATCAAATATTTCCGTTTCCCCGCAGCGGCAGCGTCTTTTGTTTGCGAAATTTCAGTTGGGCAATGAAATTAACATAAATCGCTTGCCAAAAACCGCAGGCGAGTGTAAACAAAAGGATATCACAGGATATACTTATAAGGCGAAGGAAGGGCAGTTGCCAAAAAAGAATTCCAGCGCCATTGCGAAAACAATAAGCTAAACAATAAATCAAAATATGAAATAATAATAAGGCGGCGGCCTTAGGCCCAGGATGATACACGAGTCGAGAGCAAGGACGCGTTCCTTGAGGAACAGCTGTAAGTCACGGAGCGCCCATTGTGCGATCTCGGCTGAAACCCGATCGTCGGGCAAAGGACGCAGGACGCTCGCATTTTGGCAACTCTCTCTCTCTCACTCTCTCTGGCATAAATCTTAATATGTCATAATTCAAAATAATTTCCCGAAAACCGCAAAGGCAAGTAGTTCACACCGAGGGGCGGCCAGGACGAAGCCAGGACCCGCTGGGCCAACGGAAATGCCCGGCAAGAGGCTGAGAGGGAAGGAGGGGTCAAGGCAGCTTAGATTAAACAAAAGGCAGCCACCCAAGCCTCATCAGTAGCCGTTGGCCACGATTTAAGTGCTAGATTTTATATATCTTAAAATTAAAACGAAATTATAGATTTTTTATAAAGAAATTGTACTGTTTTTAAGCGGAATTTTAACTGTTTTTATTCATTTTTGTAGTTTATAAAGTAAAAATTAAAGATTATAAGCTAGAAACGGAAAATATTTTATCAAAAACTATATTTTTTATTATTTATTTGTTTATTTATTATATTATGTTCATGTTTTCCTACAAGTAAACGTTTAAATAAACCTTTAAAATAGAGTTATATATAAAATATGTATTTTAAAGTGTGATAAAAAAAAAATATTTCATGCTCCCTAATAACCAGAGAATATTATTTATATATTTATTATTTAATTCCTTAAGTTTAAAGTTACTTTTCCTGCGGAAAGTCAGAGGGAAAGCCCAGTTAGGGTGGTTCCCACCCGCCAATCCAGGTCCCTGGTCCAGGGTCCTCTCCTAATCCCACAAATTATTACCCTAATAGCCTGATATTGTCGCGGCTTAGCGACATCGTTTGTCATCTTTTCTCTTTATTTATTTTTTATTCCGGGGAGCGTGCGCGCCCGTCGAACGAAATTATTGAAAAGCAAACAAAACACAAAAAATATGAAAAGCGCGCGCGCTTGCATTTTCCACTATTTGTTTAATTTATTTAAAAAATGAAAAGAGGGTCCAGTTTTCCACTATTGTTTTCCTAACTGGCAAAGTCAGCTGCGGCTGCGTGTGTGTCCTTTGACCCCGGCACACGCGGATGCGCGCGGTCATCCTGCGGCCAGCAGGTTCACTTAATGCATCCCGAAAAGCCACATCCTCATCTTTATGCTCAGAGGCAGCCACATCCTGGTGGTGGCTCTGCCTTTGCTATTTGTTTAGGGCTTTCAAGGGAGAACAAAGCAAACTTTCGGGAAAAACGGACTTTAACGGGCAGTAGGAGAGATCAAATCAAGGATAATAATATCAATCACACTTAGAGGAATAAGGGTATTGTAGGGAAATATTTAATATATTTTTTGGTAGCTAAATATCTAAGGAAAACATTTAAATAATATATTTAATAACATATTCTCCTTTTTTTATAGTTATTTATGATTTTATTTCTAGTTAATGACAAGTATTTATCTTTTTATATTTTAATATTTCAGTACTTTTATTAAAATCAAATATTAATTGAATTCACCTGTTTATAGATTCCTTAAAAGCCTTAATTAAATATTAATTAGTATAAAATCCTATTAGCCTACTTGGTTTTGAATGATAAAAGCTGAAAGCCAAATTCCGAAGGCTAATTCACAATTCATATTCATAATTCCCTAATTGTAAGTCCAACCCTCTCCAGGTCCTGCTGCTGGCAGGGATTATAATTTGATATTTTGTTGGGAAAAGTATTAGCATATAAATTGCCTCATTACACTCGGGAAAAATATGTAATGTAATCTAATATTTAAGCTAAATATAATTGGAAATAAGAGTAGGGCAAGGCAAGATTGTATTCCTTTAAAAAAAAACACCTAAAGATGTTAGATACTCGCCTACAGTACGTCTTCACCGGCATCCAGCTTCAATGTTTAGTTCTTAATATTAACTAATATTAAACTGCATTTTAATAATATATTTATGAATTTAAAAAATATAATTCGAGGTAATTTAGGGTCTTTCCTAAGGCTACTATTATATTTCTTTCAGTGCCGCCTTGTCACTGTTCTTTTTTTTTGGTTGAAAGCTGCCTTTCCCGAGCCTGCTTTTCCTCCTGCGAAGCTCTGTAATTTTATTAATCAAAACAAAAACAGCAACACGCACCGGGGGCCGCCCAGCCACAGCCAAGGCGGGAAACTAACCAGGACTCCGATCCCTGTCCCGCTCCCGCTTCCGATCCCGCTCCCGATCCCTTGTTACGCCCATCGCCGCGGCGTGTCGATAATTTAGAAATTAAATGTAGTTCGCCCAACTGTGAGTTTAAATCTAAGAAAAAAAAAATAAAAAGAAAGCAGGCTGGGATGGCAAAAGGCCGCAAACACACAAATCAAATCTAATCAAGCAAAGAAAGCGGACTTTCCCAAGGACGACGGGCAAGGGGTAGGTTCGAAAAAAAGGATCACCCCTCAAAGGAAAAAAAAACACCAAGACCTTGGTCTAGTTTTTTCTTTCTTTTCCCATTTCCTTGTTGCAACTGCAATTACATTTCATTTTCGGCTTTCAACTTTGCTTTCGTTTTCGTTTTCGCTTTCGTTTTTCTGTTTTTTTTTGGACACAAGGACTCACGCCACAGCCTGGGCTGGGGTGTCCTTTTGCCATGGGTGTCAGGATCTGTCCATTATTATTATTGTTGTTGTCGCTACTGGTACGGGGCCTTGTAATTATTTAGTTTAGGTTGAGTTTCCTCCTTGATTGCATCGGAAAACCAGAATAGGGAATCCAGGATCGGGCTCAGTGGCTCGGAAACTTTCAATTTCATGCGGAATTAAAGAACAACACGCTGTCAGTATTTTCTTTAGAGATTTTTCAAGAAATATCTACAAGTTTGTGAGATTTCTGGGAGATATGTCACGATCCTTGTTTGAGTTTAATTTTATTTACATTTTAAAACTTAAAAGAAGGCACAAGATTGCCTAGTTTAAGGGAAACTTGTCTAGCTTAAATGTTTTAATTGGAAATACTAATTTTTTGTATGGTTTTTAGTGAGTTTTTAAGTTCAAAATCATTTCTAACCAAAATAATATTTAAGCAAGCTTCAAAATGTTTTAAAAAGTATTTTCTTAATAATATTTAAATCAAATTCTTCATCAACACAACCTTAATCATATAATTTCCATTAATATCCTTAATATTCATACGATTTTATTTAATAAAAAATAGAAGGAAAACCCTGATAGCTTCCTGGACAGCTGCCCGGAAAGAGAGCGCATTTTCCCAGCTCAACTCCTGGCCCAGGATCCCCTAGATTTCCACTGCACGGGCAATTAGTTAATTAAGCGCAACTTCAAGTGGGACAGGACACTCGGAACTATATATATCACACGAGAATCGCTCCTTGTTGACATTTCTGCAGCATCATCGGGACAATTTGCATATTTAATTGAAGAATTTCGGGGCCCGAGCATTTCTTTTTTTTTCTTATTTTTGTTCGAAAAATGTCAAGCGAAATATTTGGTAAGGAAGCGGCAGGAAAAAATCAAATTAAGTCCTGCCAAGGAGAGGCAGGAGAACCTCGAGAGATGGTGACGAGCGAGTGGAAACCCGCGGCGGCCATCAAGGGAAAAGGGTTGGGTTTTTGGGCTGAATGCAAATGAAGGAACCGAGCTCCTTGAAGAGCGACAAAAACAAGGAGAAAAAAATGCACACAACTGGGCGATCCGGGAACAGGACACACGGACCAAGGAGTCGTCGTTTTGGGCTGGGTCCAACCCTTTCGCTTTCGGAAATGGCAATCCGAGTTGTCAACTTGCGCTTGACAGATCTGCCGGGCCAAGAAACAGGATTCGGGACATGGTCCTGGGACGGGAACAGGGACGGGAACTGGGACTGAGACTGGGACTGAGACTGGGACTGAAACTGGGACTGGGACATATGGGGCGCCTCCTCAACTGGATCTGCGACTGGATTCTACAAATTAATTTCCCTTCAACTTGATTCAAGGCTACTACCTAGAGAACCTGGTACCAACCTCAAGGATACGGGGAAAAAGCTGTTGCCGGCAAGTAAAAATTCAAAATATTGTTTTGTATATATTTTTAATATTTTTCTAGAGATTTCTAAGAATTCCTTAAGACTTTTTTAACTATTTAAATACTTAACTATATTCCAAGATCATTATTTATATCTATTTGATTTTTTTAAACCAGAACTTAAACTAGAATTTATATTTGCAAATGAAAAATGCATACATTTAAAGGTTTAGCTTTAGCTTAGCAGATAAATATTAGTAAAAACCCTTTATCCAAATTTCCTAAATTTTTTTGAAGGCCCAGCTTATCTCTAATTATTATTAAATATATTTTCTTTTATTTAAAACCCCCAGAAAACCCTTAACAAATTGCAAGCCGACGTCCGCGGGCTGTCATATCGCGGCTGGAAACCCTGATTGATGCTTCAATTGTTTATGAAATTAAATCGGAATCCGAATCGCATTTCCACCGACCACTGTCCATTGTCCATTGTCCTTTATCCTTTCTCCCTGCTCCCTTCTCCTTTCTCCATTGTCCATTTGCCGCTGTCACAACAAACACAACCAAAGGGTGGAAGACAAGATCCGACTGACCAACTGACTGACCAAAAAGCGCGTGCCGCCGGAAAATGGCTTGAGAAAATGCCAGAAAAAAGGGAAGGGCAGGCAACCCTTGCCTGGGGAAATAGTAAATGTTAAATGGAAAAATGGAAAATGGAAAATACGGAACAGTTGCCCGCTGGTCAGCAGCGTGAAAAATTGAAAATGCTGCAAAGGGAAACGCATAAAAATCGAGGCGCTTGACGAGGGTCGATGAGATGACGACGCGCGTCGTGAGCGAAGGAAATGAAAGGTTCCTCTTGGGGACTCCACCTCCGCCACTTAGCATTGTCATGGCCAGGGGATCGGTGATCAGGGCTCCCTACTCCGATCCCGATCCTTAACAGCAGGTTGCTCCAAGTAATATGTAAATGTCAGCCGATGGCACCTGCTGCTCCTGCAAGGAAAATGTGAGGAAAAACAGGTGCTGGAGCTAGTTTAAAACTCCCAGAGAGACGCATAAAACTGATCAATGTTTTTTCCAGCCCTTTCCAAGGATCAAGGAGTGATCCTTGGAGGGGAAAATGAAAAATCACCGTGCATTGCCAGTTCAAACAATTTGCATAGAGAACCCGCCAGGAGCAGGACTCCTTGGACAGAGTAAATGTTGGCAGAGGCAAAGTTTGACTTTTACACCGAAAAAAATATATATAGAAAGCGGAATCATATAGGGAAATTTTTTATTCAGAATAAAAATTAATACTTTATTTAAAACAAAAGGCAATTCTTTATTTTTTAAGAAGAAAGAACCTTTAAAAATGTTTTTTAAATTATAAATCAACTTTTCTTTTCTTGCTTTAAGTCAAAAAAATGTCCTGCCTATCCCAAAGATCCTATTTATTCGTAATCCAAGTCAGTTCCTCTGAATTTTCCCCCGGTGTGTATGGAGTCCTGTTCCGTGTCCTGTTTTCTAGCCGGGAAAAGTGCCGCAATTTATGCGTCAGTTGCAGCGAAGCGGAAAACTGGTTCGCATTCGACACAGGACAGCGAAGGAATCCTGCGCCAGGATTAACCGTTGAGTCAGGTATGCGGAGAAGTGAGAAATGAGAGCTGAGAAACGGGAGCTGGAGAATCCTAGCAGAGAGAGAGAGGCAGAAGGTGGTGAGTCACAGAAGAGGAGTTCTCCTGCCGGGATAACAAATGGCCAGATGATGGAACCTCGTTAGAAGTCCTATCCCAGCCAGGGTTCTTAGTTATTTTACTTAAATAAATGGCTTTTATCCTACTTGATGAGTTAAAGTCTCGGTTACTGATGAAACAGAGGTGTCTCCCTTTCGAAACAGCTTTATATATCGTAGCCTGTTTCTTGGTTTTACTTAAAGAAGCTGAGCTTTAGGGTTTCTTTTTAAATAAATTAAATAATATTCAGTAGAAAGCAGTCTTTGGGTAGCTGTCCTTTATCGGGACAAGCATTCTCCTGGCATTTTTCTGGCATTTTTCTGGCATTTTTCTGACATTTTTCTGACATTTTTCTGGCATTCCCTGGCTTTTTCCTGACTTTTTTCTGACATTCTCCTGACATTTTCCTGGCTTTTTCCTGGTTTGTTCCTGGCTTTTTTCTGACATTTCTATGGCATTTCTCTGGCATTTCTCTGGCATTTCTCTGACATTTCTCTGGCACTTTCCTGGCATTCTCCTGGCACTTTCCTGGCTTTTCCCCGGCATTTTCCCTTACTGCTACTGTCCAAAAATTCAACCTGCTCGGCATGTGGCTTCTCCTGCTCCCTTAAGCCTTTCAGCCTTTCAGCCTTCCTCCAGCAGGTGATCTCTGAGAGAAACCGTAAATTCAGAGCCTCATCAATATGCAAACCTGCGAGTTTCGAGTCCTGGAATCGGGATACAAATTGGAGCAAGCGGCCAGCATTTGCACCTGTAATTGGTCGCCTCTGTCCTCCTTCCCCTCTCTCCATTGATTGCTTATCGAGAGGACGCGAGAGATCGCCGGGCCAACTAATGAAGACAGGTGCCACGGGCCAAGCAGGATATGCAGGATAACAGGCCCGACAACAGGAAAACGCACTAATTCGGCCTTACACTAAACGAAATTGGGCTTGGAAAGGTGATATATACTAGGGAAAGGAAGGAGTTTCTATGAAAAATATGAAGAAAATATTTTAGCAAAGTAATTATCAAGGAAAAGGCCCTAAAAAGGTTTTGTTACTTCAGGAAAATGTTTAAAATAATTAAAATAATACCTTAATATCCCATTTATATGTTGTATTATTTTATAAATGTTTATTAAATATGAATATATTATTAATTACTAAATTTGAACTATATTTCCTTGAAAAATATGTATCTCCCAAGTAATGTTCTTTTATATTTTTATTTCTTAATATCTACCAATTTTCTTCAATATATTTGTTAGAAATAAATATAATAAATATAATATATTTATTAACTTCCTGAAAATCCCTAACAAACCCAAGGAAATACCTCTTCTAACCTTATTTTTGTACAGTGCACGCAGTGCTTGGTGTACCGCCATAACTTAGAGGCAGGCAGGTTGCTCTGAAGCCACTCAGGACACTCCGAACGTTGCAGGACGACTTAGGACCAGCATAATCAGCAGGAATGCCACCGCCAGGATCCGCTAATTTCTCCAACGAATACGCTAATTTTTGCGATGTGCGATTTGCAATTTACGATTTGCGATTCGGCGATTCAGCGACTGGAGAGTGGAGAGTGAACAATGACAATGACATGGAAAATTACAAGGGAAGCAGGGATACGAGGCCCGCATCATCAGCTGCCGAAGGTGCAATTTTATGACTCCTATCCGATCCTGTATCCTGTATCCCCCCGATCACGAGCTAATCACAATTGTTTGCCTTCGATTCACGATTCCTGGCCACACGCCCCGAAGAGGGTTTCCTGCCCATTCTAATGGCAATTTGATAGAGTCTCCTAGAGAGTCCTAGAGAGTTCTATAGAGAGTTCCATAGAGAGTCTTATAGACAGTTAAATAGAGAATCCTATAGAGAGTACCATTGAGACTCACATAGAGACTCCCATAGAGAATCCTCCCGAACTGCGATCGTTAAATATTTCCATCTTGTAAACCGAGCTCGTAAAACCCACAGAATAATGGGTGAGTAAATCCATGAAGTTGGATTTTTCCTTCGCTTTTTACTGCACTTTTATTCACCGCCTTTGCCCGGCCCAATGAATTTCCGGGATATATTTTACGATCCGGGACAAACAATTCATTAGGCCCTTATTTATCTTATTTCAAAAGTTTTTCCTTTTTTTTACACCTTTTACGAGCCATCTTTTGTGGACAAACATTGCGTGTTGCGACTCGAGTGAGGGTTGGGCTCCTTGAGAGCCAAGTACTTGCCAGGACTCATTACAAGAACATTTAATAATAATTTGTTTTACATTATAAATAACATTAAATGAGATATAAACAGTTAAGGGATTTATATTTAAGACAAAACTGCTTTTAAACACTTTTTAAAATCCAAATAAAATTATATTAAAGAAACAAATCAAATAAAACCTCAATTAAAGTATTTAATCTCTAAATAAAAGAAATAAAAGAGCGTATATTCAAAGGATTCAGGCCAGAGAGCACCGAGGTGAGGCGAGAGTGTAACCATTAATCCCTGTGGCAGGACATGACATTGTCCAAATGAAGTCTAAGCCACAAGATAAACAAAAACCGTAAAAAAGTTCACTTGAAATTGGCTTAAGTGCTTAACACCCGAAAAACTCCTTACCGAAAAGATCCTTGCAGCATCTTCTCAACCTCCTGAACCTGATCTCAATCTAGATCCTGATCTGACCGTCCTTGTTGGGATTTTTAATTACCCTTCGGATGCCCGGCGATAAATGTATCTATTAGTTTGCATTTGGCATTGTGCCGAGAGCTAAAGTTTGTCGGGCAAACAACATTTACATACGCAATCGGGATCTGTATCTGGATCGGAGATCGGGGTTTTGGCAGGACAACCCTTTGACTGCCAAGGCTATGCAAATCGATTCCGAATCCTGCGGTTCCTAAACCTCTGACCTCTGCCTCGAGGGAGGATGTTCCCCCAACAGCAAAAAAATATAATAAATAAACTCTAAACTCTAAGCTTCGAAAGTAGAGCAAGGACCTACGTTTGGCGCGAAAAACCAACTCAAGATGTCCTCGGAAAAGCAAGAAAAAAGGCAACAGGGGAGCTGGAGAGGAAAATCGGTAGAGAAAAATGTGAGAACACGTCACTTTGATTAATCGTCGAGGATCAGGACATTCCTTAGCTGCTGCCTGCCGTGAAATCAGAGCCTTTGACAAATACAAATAGTCGCAGTCCGGACTGCGGACTCCGGATCCTCCCCTGGCTGGGTTTGGGTTTTGATCTGGTTTTGGGCCACTGCCACTTATTACTTATTGCACACGTCATTCGGGATTAGAGCCTTGTCCCTGGCAGGACTCTCTTTTGCCGCCACTGCTCCATTTATTGACAGTTGCGATGGGTTTCCCTTTCCTTCCTGATTGAGTTGCTCGGCGGCGTCTTGAACTTTGTCCGCTAATGATCCTTATCAGTTTTAGGCACTCTCTCGAGCCAGGATCCGCACATCCTTCGTTTTCACTCCATTAACGATGTTGATTAGATTTTGCAATGCACAAAAGGACATTATTATAGAGGGTTCAGGGCCTTTCTTCTTTCACTAAATTTAATTAGAGAAAAATAATGATAAAGAGGGAAAATGTAATTAAATACAAGAAGCCTTTAAAAACTGATTAAAAGATTAAAGAACTAACTACAACTATTAACACTTGATCCTTTCTTATTTATAAACATTAATATAGCTTAGATTTAACAATAAATGTCTAATAATTATTTCTAATGATAAATATGGGCATTTCCAGAATGTCGCACGCGACATTCGTACGCATTCAAAGCAAAAAA